>JAWZYV010001679.1:0-16817 GCA_038373885.1 Cheiracanthium punctorium | reverse complement strand
GAATCCAGTTCGGTTATATCGTTCCTATTTATCGAGAAATCACTAAACCATCATATCATCTAAAAAATATATCATATCTCAATTTCAAATTAAATAAGTTTAAATGCAATGCTTCAATAAACTTGCAAGGTTAAGTTAAATGGTGTATGTATCGCAATTTTTCTTAATTTGAAGGAAGAGAGCAGTAACGATGCGACAGGGCCTAAATAAAACATCGGCATCAATCTCAAGTGCTTTAGATCAATGAATCAGGTGACGCAAAAATAAAACTTTGGATAGAATTTCGAAATTTTCTGAACAATATTCGAATTTGAAGAAAAAAACAAAATATGCAAAAAGAAAAAAAATATATCAGACATTTGTAAGCGTAGCAAAATTTCATATTCGTCAACTGATCTGTCGGTATTGACACTTATAGATACCCCTTGTAGCCCTTGTTTGCGAACAAATTACATGAAATCTGTAATTTCTTATCCTCATATCTTTGCGCAGGTTAGACCTTGAATCTGATAAAAGGGCTTGCGTCGGAAAGGATTAAACACTTATTGTTCTGCTTTACTAACCACATAGCAGTTGAGCATGATTCACTTTTTTTTTTTTTCTCGGAAATAAAAAAGAGCTGAAAAGAGTAAAAAATCGCTTTAAAATGAGGGAACGGGTGGATTTTCAGATTTTTGAAATAGCGCAGATTTTTTTTTTTATATTTTTATACATAATTATGAAAAATTTCAAGCTGATCGTATAGACGGTGTAAATATGATTTTTGTTCTTTTTAATCTTTTTGAACTTTTTAATCTTCTTGGAGTAATTACGGTAAAAATTTTATCTTCGCGTGGCTTCCCGAAATTGTTAGAGAGTGAGTCAGTGAGTCAGAAATCAGCGAAACTATGTACTAGGATAGTCATTAAATTAATCCACATTAGAATAAGCAAATCCACTATCATTTATAGGTAAAAATTGAATATTTTGAGTGAACAAAACATATTTCTCGTGTCAACTTTATTCGACGAGTATTTATAAGTGGATTTTTGGAATGAAGCAAACAAGTCCGAAAATAAATGTTCGAAATACAATAAGAGCAACAATTATGTTTCATAAGAAAATGGCGAAAATGCAGCTGATATGGGTGTTGTCGAGTGTAGGCGTATTGCTGATTTTTTCGGGTAAATTACTGCGATGATCTATACAAACTACTGTTCTTGGCTGATCCAGACAATGTCTTCTTTTTCTCATTCAAAATTCAGACATTTGAATTTGTTGTCGTAAAGGTTAAGTGCTGTATTAAATTTTAACATACTCTTGGAACAATCGAATGCAGTTAATGTTTACAGTTTTTTGACAATTGTAAATAAAAGCTTTGGGCTTGTTCCATAATTCACCGGTTCGTTATACACCGGCGCTTCCGGTTGTGGTCATTCTTTAATTAAGTGATGTCACGGTCATCAACCGGTTATTTAAGGCTCCGCCGAATGCTCTGATCATGCACCGGTGAGACCACAGACTAAGAATTAAGTCCTTAGTCCTTAGTCTGTGGGTGAGACCCTTGCATGACCGGTGAGTTATCGAACACGCCCTTTATTTTACAAATAGGTAACGCCTTTCGAACGATACACCAAAATGACGAAACTTTTCACTTGTAGATGAATCCATATGAAACCAGTAAATGGCCGCATTCGTAAACACCAAACGAGTTACACTTGTGCACATAGGCGTAGAGTTATATGGGCCCGTGGGGCTCGAGCCCCCCCAATAAATTGTGAATAGGGGCTGAGCCCACCCAATAATTTACCACTCAATACAGAAAACTAATTTATACTAACATAAAAAGAAAGTATTTCACGCCATTTACAAACGTTTAAAAAAAACCTTTACTTGTACTTTTAAAAAATTTCTTCTTTTGATTTCAATCATGATTTAGTATTCATTGTGACGCCACGTAGCACACAATGTTACAATAAGCTGCCCTCGCCAGGCTCTGGTTAATTAAAATCAGATTATGCAATGTAAAGTATGAAATGAAGAAAAGTTCAGATGTGTCTAAAATGCACTATCTCATCGAAAATGTTTTTTTCCCCTCCTTTGGATTTTTTACTTTGCTTTTTTTTTAACTTATAACATGGTAGGAAGATACTAACATGGATACTTACCTTACACAGGTGTAGAATTCTATGGATCCATAGAGCTCGAGCGCCTCCAATAATTTACACTTAAGTCATAGCTGCCAACTACTACGGAAAATAATAATTAACCACTTTTTGTAAACAGTATATATTTTAAGCCGAAAAATCATGTAGAAAAAGTGGTTAATTATATTCTGTAGTAGTTGGCAGCTATGATTAAGTTATATGTACGTGAATCCGTGGCGTAGCCTGAAATTTTTCATGGAAGGGGGGGGGGGGGTTACGACTTCTGCAACTCACATATATGTATACGTGTGTATGATAAGGGAGTGAAGAATATACATTTTGTATGGCAAAAAACTCCTCATGGGCAGTTATGACCCCCCCTAACACCCCCCCCCTTGGCTACGCCACTGACGTGAATATATGTGGTTGTGGGGCCGGGCCCCCCAATAATTTTGAAAACTTTACGCTTATGCTTGTGCAACGAGTTTCTATCTAAGGTGTTCGTATTGGAAACTGAGTGCATTCAGTTTATGAACTAGAGCGTTCGTATACAAAACTGAGTACGATTAGTTTCAAACTAAGTAAACTGAGCACAGAGCAGGCTCATTCAGCTGTTGAGACGATACACTTGCTTCACGTTGTTTTTGTTTTGAAATAGCGTCCGTTGTTATGGAAAAGCATGTTGTTATGAAAAGTATTTTGTGTTTGCTGAAGCTGCAAATATATTATTTTTTCGAGGAGTAAATCATGCATCCGTTAAAAACTGCAACGAAGGCGCATAATTTTTCAAAGGTAATCATTTTCTTGTATTTTTCATATTAGTAAATTCAAAAATGCATATTTTAGTGTTGAGACTGAAGTTGATTTAAACCGTTATTTGCGAAATTTGAACTTCTCTTGCTAAATACTTTTGAAAAAATGAAGTTGAAATTTCCAAATTTTGATCTGTGCACTTCATTATGGCCATTCTTTCTTTTAAAATCCTGTTGATTTTATATAGAGTACGTACTAAAAACTCTCCTCAGCAGAAATAACAGACGCGAATTGTAAACAAACACGTCTCCTAGGCGACGAAACTAATTTAACTGAAGTTGTTCGTAAAGGCTAAAGAAACTAATAGCCACTGATAGCACTAAACACACGCATTCCAGTTTTCTTACGAAAACTCGTGCAACGAGTTTGTCGTTTACAAATGCACCCAATATCATCTAGGGAAAAACTTCAAATTGACACGCCACTTGTGACGTATAAATGACAGGTAAACTCTATTGTAGTACCACATTACAAGATAGTGACGCCATCCGAAATCCCTAAAAAGAAACTGGCGTTTTAGTTGTTAACAAACAAATGTTTAGTTTTGTGTCTTCGCATTTGAAAACATGTATATACTTCCTTGCTGCTATGGTATGTCTTCGAAGGAAATCCCAGGCGCCATTAGGAATTCGCCTGAAGATGCATTCACAACAGATTTAATATTCTTTCTTTGGAAGGATCCAAAGACACTTTGCAAGCCCCAGTGTCGTAGAACGTATGAAATTCATCCGAATTCCCCCCTGAAGGAGGACATTCGTCGGTACATCGTCAAGGAATGTGGGAATGAGAATTTCAGTTATGATAAATTGTATGAAGAGTACGCCTCAGTTTTTTCCGTGCATAAGAGCGGCAAAAGGATTATTTTGTCGTGACATTTCGAATATTTCGACACGGTCCCCGTTTTAATTGTGGATGACGCTCAAGTAAGAGATATACTGTGTAAGATGGTTAAAATTGTCAAGACCACTTGTGCATTTTGCACAAAATCAAACGATACGTTCTTCTTGGAACTCCTTTGCGCAAAAATGAAAACAATGTCAGACGACTTTAATTGTAAACATAGTCTTAAGTTTCACGAAATTTTACAAAATTTCGTTCGTAGTACTTTGATTTTTCAAAATGCTTTAAAGTCAACAACTTAATGTTCTGTTCTCTTCTACTTTGACTAGTCGATATATTTTTAACATGAAACATTTTATTGTACGACTCGCAACTTTTGTCCATTTCTTTAAAAAAATCGTTCATTAAATATTTCTCTTGAATATGTAATTTCAAAAACCACTTAAGTTACATTTTTTTCGAGAATCTATAAAACTATGCCAAGCACCTAGATGCGTCTAGTTTCTAGGACATTATTACAATAATTTGGCTTCAAAAGTAAATTACATTTATTAATATTGATATAAAAAAATTGATTAAATTAGATTTTTATGCTTTGAGAGGGGAGGGTGGACACATTGTCTTTTTCACTACTGATGCCCTTTCAAAAGTACAGAATACAGTTCGTGAAATAAATACATTTTTTTTTAATGCATGGTGTAATCTGAATAACTTAAACGTTTTGATTATCGTTTTAAATCGATCGTTTAACGGATCTTACGAATAATAGATTAACGTAAACCCATCAACCTTCATCATAAAGAAAAGTTCTTATGCATTTGTGTTTTTGAAATGTGTGAAGTTTATGTTTAACAGAAGCCTGAATTAAAAGAAAAAATGTGTGCAAACTTTCTCAGTCTCTGGGCAAGCAGCCGGTACACACGGATAAGTTTGCACATTCTTTATAAAAAGTTAAATGAAACACAAATAAGACACGCACTTATATAAAGGGTGCCCAGTAATTAACCAAAAGTTTGAGTTGTTTAGTAAGAGTTTGAGAAGGGATAAACGAAAAATATTTATTTCACGTATAAGTACACTTATTACGATTTAATGCATAAGAATTCCCATTACTTGCAACCAGTGGCGTAGCCAAGGAAGGGGTAGATGGGGGGTGGGTTCATAACCCCCCATTTTTGCCTACAAAATGTATATTAGTCACTCCCTTATCACACACGTATACATATATGTGAGTTGCAGTAGTCGTAGCCCCCCTCTATGAAAAATTTCTGGCTACGCCACAACTTGCAACAATATGGCGAAGCCTAAGATCAAAGTTGTTCAACACTGAGCGAATAGTTCGCAATGTGATAGCCGAAATTTCAGCAGAAAATGAAAATCCTCTGCTCGATGGTCAAATTCGGCATTTTACCACTGCAAACTGTTTTTAAAGACACGAACTTTTACTGAAAACTGCTTGCAACTTCGCGTCTGTCTAGTGCTGTGTCACGGCGCAAAATGAAAGCTCTTATTAATTCAAACTCGTTTAAACTCCTTTGTAAACCGCGTAGTGTTGCGTCACCAAATGTGACGTCAGTATGACGTCCCAATAAACAGTTACTGAAGTTTCAAATTTTCGGTTAATTACTGGGCACCCTGAATTTGCCAGTAAGTTTAAACAAAGGGATTACCTATCTCTGCACAATGTAAACTTAAAATTATACCTTTATAAAAAAATAATGAATGGAGTGCCAATTTTAAGTAGCATTTTTCCTTCTCTACAGGGCCATACTCAGAAGAAAAAAAAAATTCGGAGGGGGACCGAAGGATCATAAAGAAACCTTCACAGAAAAACTTCATCATTATTATTTTGTTAACATAATTATAAATTTCGGGGGTGGTCCAGCCCCTTGGGTACGATCTTGCTTCTCTAATTCCTCCTCAAGTGTTGCAATCCGGGGCCATCATGATTCTGCCGGGCCTGCTTGTGCACTCCGAAAGAGGCCTAAGGACGACGTTTCCTCATTGGTTAGCTTCTTCCGTTAGATGACGTTTCTAAGTGCTGGAACCAATAAGTGAGCATTTGTAGGCCTCTTTGGATGACTCATCCTCATTGCACAAGCAGGCCCGGTAGAATCACGATGGCCCCGTTCAGTCACCACAAATGTAATATCGAGTGTCTTCGTCGTGCAGGTCTTATGTGCCCCAAGTACTGAACTCACTTTTCTGTGTTTGCAGTGCTCTGATGTACAATATTGGTCTGCAATTAAGTTTTTGCAAGACCTCCGATTAGATTTTTTTTTAAAGCTCCTAATTATACCGATACAAATGGATCAGCAAAAAGTGTCAGTCAGAAGCATTTAACCCTTTGAGGCGCAACCCTTTCCCAATGCTGAAAAAAAGGGCAGCCGTTGCGATCGCTGGACTTAACTACCAGCAAGATGGCGGACGATCGGAACGTTCATCGTGTGCCACAGATCTAGAGACCCTTTTTTGACGACAGCTGGCTGTGCCGCACAGCCAGATGCGTCAAAAAAGGGTCTCTAGATCTGCGGCACGCGATGAACGGTTCGATCGTCCTTCTATGTACGAAGGCCAATTATGAAGGCAACGTTTTGACCCCTTACACCATTTTGAGCATGAACTCTAAAAAGCCCTGAAAATAATTTTTAGGCATTTGTGTTCGTTACATTTTAAAGAAAGAATTTTACAGCTATCTCTTTTTTCCGTTGATATGAAGGGAAATGTGAAAACAACGTTTTGACCCCTTTACCCCAGTTCGATTGCGAATTCTAAAAAACGGAAAATAATTTTTGATATTTGTGGTAGTTGCACCTAAAGCAAGAATTTTATGATTATCTCTTTCACTCTGAGATATGAAGGGAAATGTGAAAAGAACGGTTTGGCTCCTTACCACCGTTTAGGAGCACACTTCCCTGAGGATGATTTTTAGGTATTTCTTATTAAATAAGCGAGGAGGTAAAAGAGGTATCACTTACCTCCTTCAAAGGCGTAAGTCCGTCATCTCCTCCGTCATCCCGCTAAATTAGCTGGAACGAAAACTGGAATACACGACATTATTAATTGTATATATTTTAGTTTCGTGCTCTTGAATGAGTACAATATATTTATTTTCCGTCTAGGTTATACAATATACATTTTAAAGGGGAATATCATATTTACAAAGATTGAATTTTGGCTGGTCGGGATGTCGACCGCTTAGTAGCAGCGCATGGAAGAGAGTGACTTGAAAGTACAGCATGCATGCGTTCTTGCCCCCACGGTTGCCAGGGGCCTCATAGCACGTGTTAAGTAAGGGGCCCTCGTTTGGGTAATTATCACATGCAGATCCATACATCTACATATGCGGACATCGACGCGTGCAGGAGAAACTGGGTCAGGGAAAGAGTTCAAAGTTTCATAGTTTTATATTTCCCAACACTCCTGCCTAAAACTTGAAACGTTCAATAATCGTTCAAAATGACAGTTCTATGTCCTATAAAGCTCCTTCGTGGAAGAGCTTTTGTCAGGATGTCTGCAGTCATTGAGTCAGTGGGGACGTATTGAAAAGTTATCACCTTGTCTTCTACCAAATGCTTGAGAAGATGGTATCTCAGGTCTATATGTTTTGTTTTGTGATGATGTCTGTCTGATTTGGCCAATTTAATGCACGATTGGTTGTCTTCAAACACGGTCACTGGATAGTCTTGCGGCATGTCCAGTTCCTTTAGTAGATTTATTTGCCAAGCAATTTCTTGTGCAGCACTGGCAGCAGAGACGTATTCCGCCTCAGCTGATGACAATGTCACGCACAGCTGTTTCTTGGAAACCCAGTAAATAGGATTATTTCCTAGCATAAATAGATTTCCAGAGATGGATTTTCGATCTGCTGGATCGTTGGCCCAATCCGCATCTGCGTAAACTTTTAGGACAGGTTCCTCAAAATTTGTAAAAGTCAGTTTAAGGTCAATTGTTGTCTTGAGGTATCTGATGGTTCTTTTGACGGCTTCCCAATCTTTCGCTCTGGGATTTTGATTTCTTCGGCTTAAGATGTTCACAGCGGCACTTATATCTGGTCTAGATATGGTGGAAATATATAGTAGTGCACCTACAGCCTGTCTGTATTTAGTGTTGTTTGGCAAGAGATTTTCGTCATCTAGTGTTTTAATGTAGCCTGGCTCCATGGGTGTTTCTGTTGGTTTTGAGTTTTCTAAACTGAATTTAGTTATTAGTTCTTGGATTTTGTTAGTTTGATCAAGTGTCATTGTGTTTTTATTTGGTCGATTTATGTTTATGCCTAAGTAGTATTTGGCTTCGCCTAAATCAGTTACAGGGTATTCGCTCTTTAATTTATTTATGAGTTTGTCAATGTTTTGATCTTCTCCTGCGATCAGTAGATCATCTACATAAACAATAACATATGTCGTTTTGTTATTTACTGTTTGTTTATACATGCATTTGTCAACCGAGCTCTGTTGAAAGCCGAATTTGGTTAGAGATTGGTGGATTTTTAAGTTCCAAGCTCTAGCAGCTTGTTTCAGCCCATATATTGCCTTTTTAAGTTTACAAACTTTGTGTTCCTCTCCGGGGATTACATGCCCTTCGGGCTGATGCATATACACTTCTTCCTCTAATTCTCCGTGTAAAAATGCAGTTTTTATATCGATATGTCTAAGACTTAAATTCTTTATATACAGCCATTGCCAAAAAACTCCTTATCGTTGTATGAGACGCAACAGGTGCAAAGGTCTCGTCATAGTCTACTCCGTATTTTTGGGAGAAACCTTTGGCAACAAGCCTTGCTTTGTATTTTTCTACTGAGCCTTGACTATTATATTTTAATTTAAAAGCCCATTTGCATCCAATAACTTTTGTTCCAGGGGGGGCTACAACTAAATCCCATGTGTTATTATCATGAAGTGAATTTATTTCGTCTAGTGTTGCGTTTACCCATTTTTCCTTCTCCACGGGGTTTTCCATTTTTTGAATTTCATCCCAACTTTTAGGTTCTACTATCCTGGTATTATTTATTACATGTGCAAATCTATCAGGAGGAACGCCTTTATTACTCCTCTCTGATCGCGAGGATAATTTTGTGTACCATTTGAGTTAGCAGGAATATTATTTGGATCTTGTACATTGTCGCCGGCGCTATCTAATTCAACACCGATCAATTGCTTTATAGGTTGAGGATTACCGCTGTTTGATTTTCCTTCCCCGTTATGTGATTCATCATTTTTAATTATTTCCTGATTTCTGTCTTCTAGGAATTTGACTGTTCTACTTATAATTACATTTCTACCGTTGGTACAAATTCTATATCCCTTACTCCTATTATCATAACCTACGAATATCCCTTCTGTAGCGGTGTTGTCAAGTTTTCCTCTATGTAATTTTTGAATATATGCAAATGCGCGACAACCGAACGTTTTAATATTTGATAGATCTGGTTTACGACCAGTCAATTTCTCATAGGGAGTGGAATCACAGGATTGTGTAGGGAGCCTATTTTGCAAATACGTCGCAGTGTTAATGGCTTCCCCCCAAAAGGAGTTAGGTAAATCACCCTCCTTAAGGAGACACCGACACATCTCCATCAAGGTGCGATTTTTGCGTTCCGCAACCCCGTTCTGAGGTGCAGAGTACGGAACTGTCAGTTGGTGATCTATTCCCTCTCTCTTCATATATTCATCAAATTCTTTCCCTATGTACTCCCCTCCGTTATCGGAACGGATTGCCTGCACTTTTCTTCCAAACTTATTTGCGGTCATTGCCACATACTCCTTAAATTTAGAGAAAACTTCATGTTTATTTTTTAATAGATATATTACAGTAAACCGGCTAAAGTCATCTATGAAGGTCAAAAAATAGTATTTCCCACCAATTGTTGGGGTTTGCATTGGTCCACAGAGGTCAGTGTGTACCAATTCTATCGCCTTTGTGGCTCTGAAACTCGCAATTTTTGGATATGGACTATCAGAAAGTTTCGACATAATACAGGTTTCACATACATTATCATGTTTACATTCATCTATTTCAATCCCTATAGCCAAATCTTTATTCACTAATTCTTTTATATGATTGACATTTCTATGACCCAATCTTTTATGCCATTTTATATATACAATTTTTATTTTCACATACGTTAACTAAGTTTGCGGTGTGGTATGCGGCATTGTTTATATTACACTCATACAAATTATTATTTACGTAACCTTCAATATAAGTTTTATCCCCATGTATAATTTCACACTTGTTTTTGTCAAATACCACCGTACAACCGTTCTCAGTTGCCCTTTTTACAGACAGTAAATTTGCTTCGATTTCGGGTACAAATAGAACATTACGCAGTGTAATTTTATTAATCTCTCCTCCCGATGTTTTTGCCTTGAATTCTATGTCTCCCGACCCGTAGGAGGTCAACGATTTTCCGTTAGCAATTACAACATCGCTTATATTGGTGTCATTTATTCTAGTGAATAAATTTTTATTATTTGAAATGTGTGATGAACTGCCAGAGTCTATTATCCACTTTTTACCTGGACTTCCAGCTAATAGTTCTAAATTTTTAAATTTAGATGCGGTGTCACTAGCTCTATCTGTATAATTTCGGTTCGACTCTTCCTCAAATCTGTGTCTATCGTTTGATTCAAAGCATAGTGATGAATTAGCTTGTTTGGATGTGAAATTTTGATTTTTGTATCTTGTGTTTTTGTTCTGTAATTTCTTAAGGTGCCAGCATTCTAATTTTGTGTGATTTTTCATTTTACAGTGTGAACAATATTTAGTTTCTCGTCTATAATTGTTGTTGTGTTTTTTGTTTGTTTGAAATGCTTTAGTAAAATTTTCAGACGGTCGGCTATTCTCAATACGTCTGTTGTATTCATCTATTAGCTTGCTTCTAATAAACTCCGGATTTAATTCCTCTTCAGGTCTCGCTTCTAGTGCCGTTATCAGCGTGTCATAGCTCTCCAGCAGGGAACATAAAAACAACGCCGATATGTGAGAGTCACTGATCTTTTCCCCTATGGCCTTTAACCTCTCAACCAGTTCGAGTATTTTAGTCGTATGCTCTAGCATATTTCCTCTCTCGTCAAGTTTTGTGCTATATAATTTTCTCAATAGATACAGCTTGCTAGAGAGGTTACACCTTTCGTGTATGGTCCCCAGAGCTTCCCATGTAGCCTTTGCGGTTGTGAGATTTTTCACATGTACTATTTGGGAATCTTCAATGAATAAATTGATTAAGGCTCTAGCCTTGTTATCTTTCTTTCGCCATGTATCGGTTATTGGCGTTGGCGGATCATCTGTTAAGAGATCATTAAGATCTTCTTTTATCAACAGCATCTCCAATTTGAATTTCCAGTTTGAATAATTATGTTGGTTTAATTTCTCAACCACTTGGCTTTCTTTAAATGAAGCCATATTAATTTTTTTTTTCACAATGTCCTCAGAAATTTTAATATTCTTTCAAGGCACTGAGACTATTCAGTCTCATAATCTATTAAATAAGCGAGGAGGTAAAAGAGGTATCACTTACCTCCTTCAAAGGCGTAAGTCCGTCATCTCCTCCGTCATCCCGCTAAATTAGCTGGAACGAAAACTGGAATACACGACATTATTAATTGTATATACTTTTAGTTTCGTGCTCTTGAATGAGTACAATATATTTATTTTCCGTCTAGGTTATACAATATACATTTTAAAGGGGAATATCATATTTACAAAGATTGAATTTTGGCTGGTCGGGATGTCGACCGCTTAGTAGCAGCGCATGGAAGAGAGTGACTTGAAAGTACAGCATGCATGCGTTCTTGCCCCCACGGATGCCAGGGGCCTCATAGCACGTGTTAAGTAAGGGGCCCTCGTTTGGGTAATTATCACATGCAGATCCATACATCTACATATGCGGACATCGACGCGTGCAGGAGAAACTGGGTCAGGGAAAGAGTTCAAAGTTTCATAGTTTTATATTTCCCAACATTTCTGTTAGTTACATTTTAAAGCAAGAATTTTATGGATGTCTCTTTTCCTCTCATATATGAAGGGAAACGTGAAAGTAACGTTTTGGGCGGCCACCCCCGCCTGGGTACGAACTTTTAAAAATCACTTCTTAAATAACGCCTTGGGCACAAAAGCAATTCGAATAATGCTAATCCTAAAATTTCATATCCGTATCTCCAGTAGACTTGGCTGGGTGTTGATCGTCAGTCAGTCAGGACATCGTCCTTTACATATAAAGATTCAGACTCTAAGGGGACCAGGTACGCAAAATTCGGTCAAAAAATCGATTATTGTTTTTTCATTGCATTAAATACTTTAAAATTTTATTTTTCTGAAGATATATTACACTTGTTTATCTGAAAAACAGAAGTTTTAGAAATTTTTATATTTCTCCAAGACATTTCATAGTTTATACTCCATCTAAAAATCTTTAAAGCGGATTTTCTCAAAACTATAGATTTTATAGATTGGTGCTCCTTTTTCTCAATATCTATTAAATTTATGAACTCAGTTTTTTCATGACATATATATCATATTATATTACATACTTTAACATGGCGGTTTCTTAGTATATTGAGAATTGTTCATTTTAGGCAGCAATATTCTATCAGAAATGCAAATTTAAGTGATTTTCAGTAAAAAAATTAATATATTTTTTAAATTTTTATTTAGAAAAAAACTGACGTGTTAAAATGTGTAAAATATGCTGTTCTAACTGCTGTTAAAATTTTGTACCATTATCTTTTACCATTTCTGAGAGAAAGGTACATAAAGTTGGTGAATTTAACACTGCGAAGGTAGGGCTTACCCGGTCCCCTTAGCAACTAAGACAGCATTCAGGATTCTGAGACCTCAGCCTAGTAATAACAAAAAAATACTCAAAAGAAACAAGAATATTCTATCTGTAGAGGGATTTTCGTCACTGGACTTTAGCACAGCTTAAAAGCCAAATTTATCAAGTTAAATACTCGAAAAAATTAATAATGCTTCTTCACCCTATGCTCTATGGACTGACACTAAGAGTAAAGCTCTATGTCACATGCAACTAGTGATGTGCCATTCGATTTCCATAATCGATTAATCGATTTCAAATCTGATCAATAATCAAGTAATCGAATAGTAAGTATTCATGATTTCCCTATTCGAATATCATTCGCGGTTAATCGCGATTAATAGTTTTACTATTCGAATTGAATTCACAATTAATCGCGATTAATCGAATTCGAATTGTATTCCCGATTAATCGTTTCATTATTCGAATTGTATTCACGATTAATCGTGATTAATCATTTCACCAGTGCTATTCGAATGCTATGTGCTGAGCGTTCGATTGAATTTTTTTAAATTGATTGATTCGAATCGATTTAATAATTGATTAATTCGAATAGTTTTATTCAATTTATGCCCATCATTACATGCAACTTCCAGAGAAAATTTGTAAGCGCAAAAATCGCCTTCAAAAATGAGCCGAGTAGCTAGCTACCTGTTTAGAAAAATATTGCAAAATTCTATAATAGTCTTATTCACTAAGCACTAGACACGCGGATTAATCCGAACACGCGTGGTCAAGTCATAGGTAAGATCTCTTACCTAGGACTTGAACACGCGTTTTTGGATTAATCCGCGTCTCAAGTATTTGATGAATAAAGCAGTAAGTTTAGCATTTTTTTTTCCCGAGTAACTCCTGTAGTTTCATTGTTTGTAACAGTTCACAGTACAACTTGTAAAGAGATATACTAAATTTTTCAGAGTCTCTAGCGCAATTATAGATTCTTAAAGAATCTGTTCAAAAGTTGCACGATTTTCAAAAAGAACAGCCTTAAAAGGTAAAATAATTAAAGCTTTGTCAAATAACGCATATAAAAGGTACAAGGTACTTATCAATGTATGCTTTACACGTGTTTCGATCTTGTATGGACTTGTAATGAGGTCTGTACATGGACTTCTGCTGAGGTCGTTTTGTGAGTGGGGAGAGGGGGACGCAGCGTGGTGACTCAGCCGGAGCTGATTTAGATTGGGGCAAGGGTTGGCGGGGGTGGGGTGTGGGGGGGTTGGTGGGCTTGCTATCGTCAATTTTTTTTCGATCGAAACACATGTGCAGATTTATAAGTGCCATTTATGCGTGTTATTTTAGAGTTTTAATTATTTTTATCGCAACCTAATGAACAGAATGTTTTGAGATATGGGGAATCGTTAACATGACATTGAAGGGTGACCGCCCAGTGATTATCAAGTTGTGGTTAAACCTTCAATATTTGTTTCCTTAAGAATTCTAAGAATCCATGTAAACATAAGAAGAGTTTCCCAGCTTTGGCACTATTTTATCTCTATGATTAGAGGTTTATTTTTACAAACGAAACTTGAAATATTAAAGAGACATCTGCCGCGATCACACACTACTACAGATAGCATGTCTTACATCAGACTTATTTCATTCCTATGACCGTTTATCAGAGTGATTTTTTTAATCTTGCCCTTGCAATAGTTTAAAAACAGCGAGAAATATTGCATTCCTCCTATTCAGGCCACTGCTGAGTAAGTAATACTTTGAATTACTAATTTTGTTTCTTAGTACTGGTATTGCACTAATTTAATCTGACTTGCTGAGATTCAAACACTAACAATAATTTAAATTTACTAGCCGCCAAGGCGACCAGCTTTCGCCGCCCCATACCTTACAGTTCTTAATATTCAGTGCAGTGCTGACTCAATTTCTGGACTCATTTCAATGAAAAGCGTGTTCCTTTGTTTTAACATTATTTGTCATTCAATTTATTTAGGTTGGGGTTGCTACACATTTTGGGTGTCATCCTAAAAGCCGATGTTGAACAGCAAATGGCTAAAATGTGCTTTAGCCCAATGCATGGCGACATTTTTTAGATGGGCGATGAATGCGCCAAGTATTGACAATTCGATATTTTAAAGCTCTGAAAAAGTCCGAAAGATCTTGCATTTTTGTGTATCCATTATTGTTATTTTGTAATCTAGCTACTGCGTGACATAGGCTTACTCCATTTGACGTCATTGAACTGTTAATTTGGATTTTCGCACATGCGTTATTGTTATCTCATGTTTACATCTAGTGGTTGCCATTCGCAGCGTGGAAATATCATCGATGTTGGCACCGCATACGTTAGCGTATTATATAAGAAGATTGAAAAGAGTTTCGATTTAGCTGTTGCAGGCTCTTAGCCAAGCGATTCAACTTGAGGGGGAGGTCAGTGCCACCAGGATGGCTATGCATTTTATAAACTGCTTTTTCCTCCTCTTTCCCCCACCAGAGGTCCTTTAACCCTTTGAGGCGCAACCCTTTCCCAATGCTGAAAAAAGGGCAGCCGTTGCCATCTCTCGACTTAACTACCAGCAAGATGGCAGACGATCGAAACGTTCATCGCGTGCCACATATCTAGAGACCCTTTTTTTGACGACAGCTGGCTTGTGCCCGCACACAGCGCGCGATTCGTTTTCGCGAATTCTACAGGGTGGCCATAATTAAACTGCAAGTGTTCAAGGGGTGCTGGAGAGAAAACTACCAGGAATATTCCAGTGAAACTTGGTATCTACACGTTTCAGAACATGCGCAAGTCAAATATGCAATTTAAAAAAATCGCCATTTTCACCTGATAGATGGCGCTATATCGTGTTTCAATGCTTATGAAAGTCATATATGCAGATTTTAAGCCCATCGAACAGTGTAAAAACAAGACCACATTGAGTAATGGTCAATCATGACTCTGAATAAGAAGGAACGTGCATTGTTAGCGAAGATATTCTATCAGAATGGTAGCAATTATTCGGCTACTCTGAAAGAATACCGGCATATGAAACGATTAAGAAGAGGTCCAATGAGTGTCAATGAGAATAAATAATGGTTTAATTATTTTCCAAAAGTTTTTTATGAATTGTTTAATTTGTGATCTTAATTTACGTTAATTTTTGATTACATGTTACTGTAAAAATTTAATTACTGAAGCGAATTGTATGGAATTTTGATAAACTGTAAATGATGCTTTATATTGTTTATATGCTTCTTAGAATGTCACTATGCTCTGTCTGTCGGTTTTGGAAGTTGCATATGCCACCGGTGACGTTTGAAATACGGTACAGCGCCATCTATCGGGTGAAAATGACGATTTTTTTTTTTTTTTTTTTTTTTTTGCATATTTGACTTGCGTACGTTCTGAAACGTGTAGATACCAAATTTCACTGGAATATTCTCTGCAGTTTTCTCTCCAGCACCCCTTGAACACTTGCAGTTTAATTGTGGCCACCCTGTATTTCTGTCTACACAGAAAAATATTTTGAAAGTTTAGCCCGGGCCCCCAGAAAACACGGGCCCGGGGAGAATCCCCCTCTCTCGACAGGCCTGGTCACGTTAGGTATGCTCTCCCTATTTACAAATCATATCTCCATAATATAGATTTACATATATTTCTTTTTTTTTTTTTTTTTTCCTTACAGATCTTCTGAAAACAAGAATGTTGCCTTTATTCTGTTTGGTGTTAGTATTTGTGGGTAAGTTACCTTATTTAATTGCTTCGTTACTTTTTGAAGCTAAATCTTTTGTAACCAGTGTATGACGTCTAATATTGTGAATTCCAATTCAAAACGCGGTTTGGTGAGCTCAGAGCTACCGCTGGGAAATGAGAACACTCCAGGATTGTCGGATGAATAACGTCATGTCTAGCCGAAGATGCCCGAAAACAGCCAAAATTAGCCAGCAACTGCTAATATTAAAATATGTGTATAATTTTATACTAAAAATACCTTTCAGATGCAATGCATTATTACAATAATATAAAATTGTAATCCGATAGATTGAAATAAAAATGGTATTATTGAAATATGTACAAACAAGAAAAAAATTCCTTTTAGATTTCGTTCTCTTGTTTCGCTGAAATGTTTTCCTTCTCCCTGAATTATTTTTTCAAACAAAAACTAGCTTATAACATTATTTAAATAGCATATAGACTTTGTTCTATGGAATTTTAGATGCCCTAATGCGATGCAACTACGCGAGGGATCTAGGCCGAGGGACTTTCTAAGGGATCCTAA
>JAWZYV010001677.1:0-49455 GCA_038373885.1 Cheiracanthium punctorium | reverse complement strand
TTTTTATGGCATGATTTTTTTTAAACAAGGTCAGTATTTAATTACTGAATCGTAAGTTGCCAAAACATTTTTGATGAGTCCAAATATTTGTTCTTCTGTATAAATATATTCAGTTACTAATATCCTTCTGTATAAATAAGGTGACCATACGTCCCGTTTTTAGGTGGCTTGTCCCGTTGTCCTCAAGAACAGCTTTGGGACACAGTAATGTACCGTTTATAGAAAATGTCCCCTGCAATGTCCCGTTTTTAGAAATAGAGCAACCCACAGTAACGATTTCAATAAAGGCCGCAAAAAATCTAAAATCATCCAACGGCAGTGTCTGTAAAAAAACAAAAAATAACCTGACCTCCCTCCCTCCCCTCTCGAGACACAAAGAAAACTCCGGGGGATGTATTGTTTTTGTGTTTGTTCTTTTTATGTCAACTATTTCAATTTATTTAATTGTTGTTTCTTTTTTTAAAGCCATGTTCCTCTTTAGCTTATTCCCCCCGGCCCCCGTTCTCCACTTTATTTTCCCTTTTCACTCTGGTTTTCTAAGATTTTTTTTTCTTTTCGAATGACAATAGTGTTCTTTTTTTTTGTGTGTCCATTTGTTTACATTTCTCGCTTTCTTACCTTCCAGCCTCGTGTCGGAGAGTGTTTTTGAAGTCGAAGAAGGGCCTACCCCTTGTACCACCCGAAACGTACGCCTTGCACTATTTTTTTAAGCATATGTGTGTTTTAGCAAAGTTTTTTTTCATTTTATTTTCATATTAACACAAGCTTTTTCTTGAGCGTTTTCTTAACAACTCAAAGTTACCCAGGCCTGAAATTTAGTCTTACCTACACTATTACCTAAGAACAGTAGATGTCCTGTTTTGAGGACGAAAATAAATACACTGTTGCCAAAAAAGTAGATGTCCCGTTTTGAAGGAAAAAATAAATGGTCACGTTATGTATAAACCACTATTACAATATAAATATTCTTTGGTAAATAAATTCATAATAATTTGCTACCAAAATAATGATTCGTTATTATCGCTATTACACTTAAAATTTTCTAATACTTTTCATTTTACTCTGCTAATGAATTCATTTATAAAGGCTGTTTCACAGGACTCGGGGAAACTGAGAAAAAAGGGGGGGGGTTTGGGGTTTCAGGATATATATATATTTATACACACACACACACACACACATATCGCGGCATCTTTATTCATTTAATGGAGGTTGGCGAGAGTGGGGCGTTAAACTAGGAATCAACTCTTTCTTGTACCATAAAACACATCTTTGGAATCGAAATATATCTTACAATCGCCTACTAAAACTGTTTTACAATCTTCGCCAGACATATTCTTCCTGTAGGCATATTCCAACTATACCGCAAAGACATTTTAAATACTGTTTGGTATGGACATCATAATCCATAAGTGCACCGTGTTTTCCTTTCTTGTTCCACAGAGCATTTCTTGGGAATAGAAATCTATATTAAAATCGCCTAATAAAATTGCTTTACAATATACGCCAGGCGTTTTCTAACTATACTCGAAATATATTTATAATAAATTGTCACGTTTTGGCACCACATTTAGCGATCCATTATCAAAAAGGGCAAACCTTGTGCGACTTTCAACATTTTATTAACGCGCCCCCCCCCCCTCCACGTTATCTGACAAACACACTTGAAAAGTGACTCGACACGCTAATGTCTACACAAAAAAACTGATTGAAATTAATAGCACTCTGGGTCTAAAAATTTTGGGGTGGACCGCCCTTATGACTTAGGGGTATGAGACATAGTTAAAAACCTTCGCCAAGCATATTCCAACTATCCTCTACAATTTTAAATACTGTTTGGAATGGGCATCATAAACCATGAAAATGCCTTGTTTTCCTTCTTTGTTCCATAGAACACCTCTCACTTGTAATCACTTGTAAAATCTAAAAGTTTCACTGCAATTCTAAAATTTTGCACATCAGCTATTCAATGTTGCGAAACATTTTACTAACTGAATTTTTGTTGTTGTTGTTTTTGTTATTATTGTACAAGGATCCTATAAAATTTTGAAAAGCGTCACTCATGGAAAATTAAAGAGAGGAAATGTTCCTTAACCTTTCTTCCTACGTTATTTTGATTTTTTTTTCAGTTTACACTGCTTATTCATCTCCAATGGATAAAGCATGTATCAACTTTTTGGGACACCCTGTACATAAAAGGTTCCAATTACCACATTGAAAGATCCTTCAACAGGCGCTGACAATTGTTATTATGACACTTTTTCTCAAATGCTTAAAAATATTTCCGTATGTTTTGCGATTATGAGTATTACCGAATTCTGTCGTGTCCATCAGGACCTGTTCCAAAGAGGGTGTGTGTGGGGGTGTCACCACTCTCCCCCCCCCCCCTCCCCGAACTTTATGAAAGAGTACTTTTGTCGGCAAAATCGTCAATTGCCAAAGGACTATCCGCAAATTCGAGCTTTAAACACCAATCTGTTAAGTGTTATGTGCATCAATTAACAGTTCTGCTGACAGTTTATTTTTAGTTATTCTATACCATAAACATAGTCTTGTTGCGATTTTCATTTTTCATTTTAGTGATTTACGTGCCAGTAAAAAAGTCCCCTTTGTCCCCACCAACCATCTTAATTCCAGATTATTTCAATATAGTGTAGTTTGTGCTAAAGGCGAACCTGCACATTGGGTATCTGCCTGGGGTGGGGGTGCCTCGGATGAAGGATTTTTTAAGGGGATCTAATGCATATTCATGCTACATCTGGAGAAAACCGCCCAAAATTCCAGACCGTTGTGTTGGACCGTGAAATAAGATATGAAATAAATGTATTTATTGTTATGCTGACCCATCAGTAATTTTAATCTTAACTCATAAACGGTAGTAAAATGTTTTATTAACTGTAAAGTCAAAGTACTAAAGCGTTGTGTTTTTTACCGAAATACTGATGGGCGATCCGAAAGAAATAAAACATGACAAAAATGGATTTAAAAACATAAATAACAAATTTTTATTAAACATAAAAATCATATTTACATTTACATTTATAAAAAAATATCTAAACTGATCTCGTTTATGGAATAATTTAGAACGATTAAATTATTATTTTTTACTACAACTCTACATAATTGAATCGGTGAGTGCAGAAACCACCTCAGTCACAAAAAGGAAATTATTTTCAGGAGAGAGAAAAAACTTCATAACTCCTCCAAATTTAAACTTATTTTTTTTTCCTCTGTCATAACATGCCTTTATGTTTCTGTCATGCAAATATTACCTAATTTATGAAGTTTTTACTCTCTCCTGAAAAAAATTTCCTTTTTGTGACTGAGGTGGATTCTGCACTCACCGATTCAATTACTTTAGCAATTATAAAACAGTATTATTAACGATTAAAGAAAAGTCACTCAAAGGTAAGTGATGGCAATTGGATTTACCTGTAATCCGGTGCAGAGAAGGGATGTTCATTTTTTTTTCGAACACTCAAACTTATAAATGATCACAAAATTTATCCACAAGATGTACACTTAACTCTCATAAAAATCTAACATCAAAAATCTACTCTACAAAAATCAGAAAACGAAGATCTGAAGAAAAATCTGAAATCTCTGCCTGTGCGATCCGGTTTTGCTCAATCCTTCGTCCCCCATTTCCCCCGAAACTCGTAAATAATTAGTTTAGCCACTCTGTGGCTCCTAATTCTTCTAAACCGGCCAGTTACCAACTCTTTGGCCCGAAATTTTCCTCTCCCTAACTCGCAATTGGTCATTCCTCAATCTCATACTTTCTCATTGGGTTTCTACGGTCTTATCGTCAACTCGTCAACACCTCCATGTTTTTTCTTAAATTTTATTTTCAATTTCTTCCCCTTGATGCTTATTATATTTTTTTTTTCTTTCTGAAGCTTTGCCTACGAACTTTCACTGACCAACATCAAAAGCTGCTCATCAAATTGACCGCTTACGCCCTGACCAAAGGTGAGGGCATTCAATGATCCCCTCTTAGCACTTGAATAAAGCGCTCCGCGATACGCAAAAATGATTCCTTCTCACCTGGGGAACATTCGTTTTTCCCACTCTTTTCAAAGAACGCCAAAAGATGAAATTTATATGTCCGACTTTTCACCAAGATTTCTTTAAACTTCCGACCGCAACGCAACCCTTAAAAATATTAATAAATTCCTTTCCTGACATTTAGCTAAAGTACACTTTCCTATGAAATCAATGACTTTTGCACATGCATATGAATTTTTCCTTCCAACACTATCCCTTATTCTGTACAGTTCCATTTATTTTTGAGACTTGCTTTTATTAAACTCCTGACGCAACTTTTGTGCTAAATTCTTTTGAGAACACCGCATGTTTTAGCCGACCTTCAGGGGTCACTATGAACGGTTCCTAACAACTGCAGATTTTCTTATGGAATCACACTTTCTTAATAAAGACAGTTTACACTTTATTCGTAGTGACATTGAACATCACAGCATATTTTATATGTAATCCTTAAAGTTAAAATGACGGGTAAAATTGCTGTATATTTTTGAAAGCATATTGATGTATATTGTCCGCAAATTTTGATTTTACGCCCTCCCCCCCACATTTTTTTTAAAAAAACGGCCCTGTGTGTCATCCTAGTTATGGGAATTACTGCTTAGTAACTATAAAGTCTGTTATAAAATTAAAGACCACTCAAAATTTAACCTTTTTTCAACAAAGAATGTATTAGTTTGCATTTAAAAGTGAATGTATGAAAAGAAGTAACTATAGAATGTTTCTATAGCTCGAGGAAAGAAAATTAGAATAACTTGTCATTTCATGTGAAACGATTTTACCTAAACCCGCTGTTTCATAAATATAAGATCACTTTTATGTTATTACTAGCTGCGTGCCCGTTCTTCGCACGGTAGGAAACGAAAATTTTCCTTACATGTGTAATTCCAATTAATTCCATTGATGTGAAATCTAAAATAAAAGCAAAATGTTTGACTCTTGTTGTAAAGTTTGGGTCATGAATACTAACCTGGCATCATTGCAATATAATGACTCAAAAAACTACGTCAGTGTCATTCGCGATCAGAAAAGTGAAAAGCATAGCGGTTTGCAGAGAACTCCTGACTTTTAAAATGTGTTATTTCTATATCATACTGTTTTTTAGGTTCAAGTTGTAGCATTCAATACCTCAGACACTACATGAAATGGACAACCTTTTATTTTAAAATAGCTGCGTACCCGCTCTTCATACGGGAAGAAGCGAATATTTCACTAAAATCCTACCTGCATATGACAAAACAGAATTTCATTTTTTTAAAAGTTCAAGAAATCTGCTCTGTTGAAACTACTGCGGGATATATCAACGCAAATTAGGCTTACTTATCGTTCAGTTGGTTGTAAAACAACACTTAAAAAAGGATAAACAGAACACTTTTGATTTCATGGAATATTAATTAACGTGGTATATTGTGATTTATGCATATTATCCTTACAAATCTACTAATACTACCTATTACGCATACTAATACTATCTATCTTCCCTTATCCCTCTTTAATGCTCAATTTAACAAAACAGCTTACATTACTTGGCACAAAATGGACCTTTTTATTCTATGGCGATTCTTTGCAATTTACGCATTACCATAAACATTATTCATTTCACATAATAGTTGCTATTAAGGAAATCTCCATACATATTTAATTTATGCATCGTTTTGTATGATTGGCGTATTTAGCACCGCAAAAAATTTTATCTCACCGTGGTGAAAAATATTCAAGCGGTGCCAACTTAAATATCCATGTATCGAATATAAACATATAAATCCTCCATAGTTCTGTCTGCTGAAAACATCAAAATTTGCAATCTCGAGGAACTATTTAGAATCGCTATAACTGTGACAGTACGTTACAGTTGCAGAATTTACAAATTTCACGCATTTTTTTTTTAATTTATCACGTCACTGTTTAACTACCGTAAAATATACCCCAGTTGGTTGAGGGAGTTAATTTGGATATTTTGCTCGATAGCTTTCAAACGGCATCATATTAAAATTTACAACGACTTTGAAAATTAGAATAGTACACTATGAAGGAACGTAATCCAACGTTAAAATAAAACTCTACTCGCAACATGCATATGTTAGGAAACATACATGCCTGCGACGTAATTAAATGCGAAAAATAAAAAAAGTAAATAGAAATTTTTTAATATATCCCGCTTTAAAATGAAGTACCAGGTTACCGAGCCATGCTCAGAATCTAAAGGCTCCTTAGGTGTAAAATAATGAATACGTAAATGCCTTGGCACATATCAAGAATCTTCATGGTTGCCAAAGATTTTCATCGCTGTCGGATCACTCATACATTATCAGGTAAACTTTGGTCGGCATTCAATGTTACAATGGCATATACTTTGTTTTGAAGAGGGATGCTAAATATTCGATGGTCGGTGCCATCAGAGTTCAGGAAAAAGTAGTTTAACGTAAGGTGCCTCCTTTCCTTCTGTAGCAGATCAACGAGGGTATCAGCGAAGATCTTGGGCGATGCATTCACTAACAGCGTCTTCATTACTTCAGAAATATATCTGTCCATATTGAGGACGTTCAAATTCAGCATCAAGAATTTGAGTTGCTTGAACTGTCAGATGAATGAGTTTATAAAAAAAATTCATCAAGTCTGTTATACACTGTTCGCAACGTAGCAGTACACACCAAAATCGTTAATAGTTTCACTCGTCATATACTGTGAACAAAGCCATTGTAAAGTATGCTTTCAAATTTCGAATTCTTTGAAATGTGGGTGACATCGAAGAAACAACCACACCAATTCATTAGGAAATTCGGAATGTCCTACATCAATCTTACAGTCCCCAAAATGGTTTCGGTTAATTTTTGTTTTTACTCTTCAGAAAAATGCAAAGCTCCAGGGTGAATGCAATCCATGTTAAAAAGTTTAACTATGATAATAAGTACCCATATTTGTGGCAGCTTTGTAGATACTTAGACTGTTTATCCGAAGTATTTGTCGACGTCTAGCTGTTCCATGTCGTTCTCCTTCCAAATACTAATCATCTGTTTCATCTGCTTGTGTTTGAACTGCACGTTCACACATTTGGGCTAAGTGCTGCTGTCGGTGATCATGTTTCCACAGCTCGTTTTTGAGCTACACTTTCATGCATTTACGTCTTTATGATGATAATTCTTTACGATTGAAATTGTAAATTTCTCTATAGTGCTTCAATTCAAACATAAAATACTTATTTTTTTCTAATTCAAAGAAAATACATCATGCATAAACAAATTCTACAAACGTAAATTCAATCTTATAGATACATAAATATAGATGCCATAAAAGTATAATCTTACATAAATATGCTTTAAACATAATTTTATTTTATAAACTCACGCTTAAGAAAATAAAAAGTGTAACGCAATTTAAATTATTAGTACAAAAGGACACTTCGAAATCATGAAATCAAAAACAGAATAGATCAAAAATATTCTTTTATAATAACCCTAACAACTACTTAAACGTTGACAATAATAGAACAAACGGATGGACTGAAGAAAATGGACTTCTAACCTCGAATAAATCAAAAATACATCGCTCCTATATAGTTACGCTGATCCCTGACTCTGTCACAATTCCAGTTCAACCACTCAAAATAAAACTTTTACCATCCAAACAGATTAAAAATGTATTGTCTAATAACTTAAAATTTACACGGTTCGTTGGTGCGATCAGCCTGAAAATTATCATAATTATGTAAAAAAAAAGAAAAAAAAGAAAGAAAAAATCTGATAATCCACCCGTTCCCTGATTTTTAATCGTTTCTTTTTCTTTTTCTTTTTTTTTTTTGTATTTTTAGCTCTATTTCATTTAAGAGAATAAAAAAAGCTAATCATTTGAGCGTCAGAATTATCTATTGCAAGTGACATTGACGTTACATTGAAGTCACGGTTATCAGGCTTTGGAGGAAAAATTACGATTCCAATTCGCTTAAGATAGCTTTTCTAAATTACTACTCAGTTTAACTTTTTTTTCAAAAATAAAACGGTTTTCTATGCATTAAGCATGGATATAGGAGAGGATGTTGATACCAAACGAAATGTTTCGAATACGAAATGTTTCTGCAGATTATACAATTCGAATTTCGATGTATAATAAAAATTGAATATGAAGTTATTTGATTTTAAGTGGGTAAATATTAAATATTCTGAGTGTAGACATTCTATCGCCCGCTGCAATTGTCTCCACAAAGGGCTTTATCCTTTAGTTTAATGATAGTACACAACACAAAACAACACAGCCTAATCCACGTCTAAATAAGAATTGAAAATTTATTAGAAAAAATCTTAGTAACCAGATTTCAGCCTCCCAATTTACTGCTTCCACATATGGACAACTCCCAGCCTGCGGCCGGATGGGGCCCGCCATGGCTTTTGGACCAGCCCTCAGAACAAGTCAAAACCCTGTATAAAACCTATATAAAACATTCAAACTTCCATATAAATCCGAATTATACGGCCCGCGATTTCGCTAACATCCTGAAGTCAGGCCCAGGAGGCCACTATCGTAAAGTTCTGCCCGCAACTTTTAAAAGGTTGTCCATACGATGATAAAATAAATGAGTTGAAATCATCAACTGCAGTGAATGAAAACTAAACTGATGGCTGATCATCTGCAAAATTAATTTGAATATCGGCTGCGAGCCCAATTTAGGAATCGATCGTATCATTTTTTCATCGGAGTTTCGAACATCGTTTCATTATAAACGGTTGACCCATTAAAAAAAAAAAAAAAAAAATCGTCAGGGTAACTACATTTAAATATTTATCGTCAACTTGGCGGAATAAGGCAGTTAAAATAGAATTCAACCTAGTGCCGTTATTAAAAAAAAAAATGGAATTTTCATGTTACGTCACAGGATCTTTTTTCTTACTGTGAATGACTGAAAAGGGTGTCATTTTCATTTAAATTATTCGGCTAAGCTGAAACTTTTATGCACTTTTGAAATTCGCATCATATGGATCAATAAAATACATGAAAAATATTTATTGTTTTAGTATATACGCGAAAATACATTTAGCTTTACGTTAGTTACAAAAGGATAATTGTAATAAATTCAGGCAATTTTTCACATAAGATTTACGAATAGTTTTGTATTAATAACTATGAATTAAGAATAATTAAATTATTTACGTATATTACATCAAGGTGCTTGCAGGGATGGCAACGAAGACTCTTTTCTCTTTTTCTTTCGCTGGTTGCCAGGACGATATTTTGAAATAAAAATAACTTTTTAATTCTAAACAAATTTATGTAGCTGAATGGTGTAATATATCTAGTTTCTAAAATATTTATTTGTCTGTGTACTGAATATCAAGTTCCATTTATTTTGTTTCTTTGCGAAATTACTTTTTACTATTATATATCGATGGCGTGTATTTTTTAATCCGCCCCAAACTTATTTGAGCGTCCCTTTTAGGAAGATTGCATCAAGTGTGTTTCTCAAACGCTCAATAGATGGCGCTACCGTCCAAAATTCTTAAATTTTAAATTTTGAGCGTTTTAGAGATTTTTCAATCAATTGACCTAGCTCAATCGTTTCAGGGGCCCAAAAAACCCCCAGGTACGAAATTTAAAAAGAATCCTTAGAGCAGTTTTCGAGATCGTTCGGACATACACACACACCCACACACACACCCACACACACACAAACATTCCTCGTTTAATATAAGAGCGGATTTTGTAGCTTTTAAAATGAAGAACATTTTCAGCCGCTTTAAAATATTTCAATTTTTAAATAAGCAACGGATTAAAATGCCACTTATATTAATAATAATCATGAATTTCTCAGTTTATTTCTAAAGTAAGTTTTAATCAAAATATCGTCTCCTTGTGTTAAAAAAGAGCAAGGGATAAATGCGTTAAAATTATGGCTTAATTTTTCCGTATTTTAAAGTATTTGACGTCATAGATCCTCACTTGCGAATTGAAATTCCGATATCCCATTTAAAAACTCGATTGGTTGAAAAAAAACTTTTTCTAATCCTTTTTGTGGCAACGCAGCAAAATTATAACGTGCCATGATCAATTAATGTAATCCCGTAATCTTTCCGCGTTGATACTATTAAATTCTAAACATTAGGTTACATTAAAACTCGTAAAAAATCACCTTATTTACACAATGTTTTCGTTTTTATTTTAAAAGAGGGAGAAAGGAATGTTTCACGATCTGTCAAAATATCAAAAAGTTATGACGGATAGAATTCAAGTTGCGACTGTTTTAAAATTATTTTACGAAAAAATTTACCGAAAAATATGCTTAGTAAAAAAATTCCTAAAAATCGGTAAATCATGTTACGTATTCAGAACAAACTGTTTTAAAAAGAAAATTTTCTCCTCTATCCGATGATTCAAATGCCATTTTGCTGCAAGCGTAATTTCCGCCGTTATTACGAATTAGGTGAGAAAAAATGCCAAAAATCGCATAAAACATAAAATAAAAAAATACTAGGTCGATTTTTGAAAAAAATCGCTTCGAGGTGCACAACTTCATGTTTAGATCTTCCCGAGTACCAAATTTGGTGTTTTTAGGTGCAGCCGTTTGTCCGTAACGCCGCCGCCGACACACAGACATCTTTTATAATAAGTAGAGATAACTTAGATGCTATAATAAAACGGGTTAAACTGAGTACTTATGTTCAAACGTTTACTGAAATCAAAAAGTAATAAACATGTAAGGAGAGGTTTAATTTTAGCACTGTGACTTTTGGAAATTAAAATTTTTAACCCTCTCGTCACCGAATTATGAAAAATCAGAGAAAAATCTGTCTAGCATTTAATGCATCGGAAATACTATTATAAATCATGCAAAAATATTTTTTCCAAGGTCTATTAATTTCTGCATTTTCGAAGCATTTTGTTATGCTAAAATTAATTTAAATGGATGCACATATTAGGTAAAGGTAGAGGAACAAGAAAAAAACTATACTTACCTTAAAAAGAAAAGAAACGGTAAAAAAGCAGCGTCCATATTTTCTTAATATTTCTCCGTAAACAATGAAGCGAAAACTGTAAAAAATGATCTAAATGAACTAGTACTGCAATCTAGGCACGATTTATGCCTCTAGTTAAGAGCCTCATATACATTCTACATGAATGAATGATATTGATATCACCAAAAGAAAAAAATACTAAATTCAATTGTTTTCTCTCTAAATATTGCTATTTGAAGTAGGAGCCTCATATGAAGTTCAGAGTGACGAGAGGGTTAAAAACTGTTTTCACAAAATAATGTACATTGTTCACATGTTAAAATAATGGTGTTTTAATTACGTTTTGAGTATCAATGCAATTTTTCATAAATTGTCTGTTTCGGATCTTATTACTATACAGGTGAAAATTTGAAAGGAATTCATTTTAAAGGGGTGCTGGTGGTTTTCTTTCACACTACTGCTACGATTGTTTTTGTTTTTCACGTTAAAATACATCTGAATACAACAAACTGGCATCTTCTGAGGAAATTTTGGCTTATGTACAGCGATAATTGTTCATGGCCTGGACCGATTTGAAAAATTCTTTTTTTTTATTAGAAAAGAGGTAAATCAGGGGTTTGCCACGATCATCCTATTAATTTGGTCACGTACAGATGATATTATCATTCCGAAAATCGGAAAAAACGTGCTTTTAATCTATCGCTTAAAGGGTTGTCAAATACGGCACTGATCTTAATGTCCGAAGTCGGCAAGGTTGGCCACTTTTGACGTTAAAAAATAAGTTCCGAAAACAGAACCCAGCTCGGCGATATCTGCTGTATTTGGAGAATTTGCTAAACACTTCTCTTAGGTTGTTCGGAAAGGGATTTCGTTTTTAACCAACAGAGGCCTTATCGTACTTTTCCACAGTCAACTTAACGAATACTTAAGCCGCCTAATCATTCTATATTTTTGACAGCTTATATATTAGAGATCAGTTCGGGCTCATTTTTTGAAGCCCGAGCCCGAGGACTTTTCATCCGAGCCCGCCCGAGCCCGAGCAATATTATTTAAGTCGGAGCCCGATCCCGAAATTTCAGTTAAGATTTTTAAAAAATTCAATTACTTCATTGATAGAATACAATAAATTTTGCCGTTTGTGCAAATTAAAGACAAATATAGTTGCAAACTCCGAATGCACTTTCTAATTTTTTGTATCCGTCCTTTATCAAAAAATGTCGGATCTCATGACTAATTAAGGAATATAAACCGCTGTTCTAAAATACCCAAAGAGCTTCATGCACCTTCTAGGCGCCCGTGCCGCTATTTTTATTTGTTTATTTATTTATTTTTCTTTTATAAGTACTTTTATTTTCCTCATGAATCACTTTTCAAAATCTATTTCAAGCAGTATGTTCAATAAAGGAGAAATTTTTCATGAGCCCGAGCCCGAACACAATTGTGAATTACAGAGCCCGAGCCTTCGGGCTCGGGCTTTCGGGCTCGGGCTGAGCCCGTCTCCCGTCTCATCTCTATTATATATAGCAAGCTTGTTCTGAGAATAAAAGCTCTATGAATTCTGAGCAGTCGTTTTCCGTTGGTACATTTTCAAGTATGGAAACTCAAAAGCTGGATTTTCGACCTGTTTTGCTTTTTCTCTATCAAAAAGGTAAAAATATCGTTTAAGAAGGTGAAAAATGATCCTTTGTACATGTAGAAGATGCATTCATAGAACGCCAATATCCAAACTGGGTTTCAAAATTTGGATGAGGCCATTTTGATGTGGAGGACACACCTCTCTCGTGAAGGCTAATGGTTTAGAATGCGAATAATTTTTCGTTATCCTGAAGTATGTTTTGTACGCTTTTTTTTTATTGTATTTGTTCTCAAATTTCGATTTAAAATTAAAGGATTTGGGTCGTATAACCATAGGGTGTGAAATTTGGGTGTGTAATCATTTCTATTTTCTGGGTATTGAGTATAGTCTAATTCACAAAAAAAGAGAGAGAGACAGAAATTGCATTTTGAAATTCATCTCATCTACATTTTTATGTGAATACATTGTAGTAATTAAGAGTATCATGCTAGTTCAATGTACTGATAGTTCACTTTGACGCTCCTTTTGTAGCTTTCTGGTTTATGCGCGTTTATTTTTTCCTGTCTCCTGCCCCCACGCATAAGTGAGAGATCACCGTATTTTGTATTCTATATTTTCTCAATTCTAAAAGTATTTCTTATTTTAATGTGCTTAAATGTATTTTGCCCAACTCTGACATTTACTTGGTATCAAGGACGTAGCAAGAAAAATATTTCGGGGGTTGGTGCCCAAAGGGTAGAATTTCTCACAAAAATGCTCCATTTATTGACACCAACAAAATTCCAAAATTTCGGTTAGTGCCCAGGCTTCCGGCTCTAGACGGAATTCGCCGGGGCAGGGGGGCACTGGACTTTTTACATTCGTCTACAATGCATATTGAACGCGTGAAATCTTTAAGTATGCTCATCTGAAGCTGTAAAACAAAATTTCGGAGGCTGAGGGGCCATGGCCCCCTCACTGGAGCCGCCCTTGCCCCTTCGCTACATCCCTGCTTGGTATGTACACGAAGAGCTCGAACACACGTACGTTACCACCCTATTACGAGGGGGACATTTTTTCAGTTATTTGGATATTCTAAGTTTGTCTAAAATGCATGTTGAATGTCTGAAATCGTCAAGTATGCGAAACTGAAGTTGTAAAACGAAATTTCTTAGGGGGCCATGGCCCACTTTACTGAAGCCGCCCTTGTGACGTGTATGCCCAGGTTGTGCCCAGGATTTGTATACACAAACAACACATTTTTGCCTAGAGCATTTTTCAAAATTTGTGCCACTATATATCAGTGTAAGCTCAAGTTATTTGCCTATTTATAGATGTGAGCCCAGAGCACGTGCCCCAAGTGCCTGTGCGATAATCAGGGCCTGCGCCCTTGGGCGGCAAGTTGGAAGATTCACATATAGTACATCTAAGTAAAATCGGATCTTTTCCATTCATTTCATTTTGTCGAGAGGGGTGGTAGCTTCATCCGCCCTTCCCCAAACTTTTAATTCGTCCTTGCGTAAAGGGTATTACATTGCAATGGCATTTACTTAACGCCAAATGAGTGACAAATTACAACGAAAAGAAACTACATTGATGAGAGTGCATTTTTAACACGCTTTTATTAGCTTCACCTGTATGTATGTTTGTATGCTTGTATGTTTGTAACCGACTCCTTTAGACTCGATTTTGACGCACTTTAAACGGACAGATTTAATTCAAACTTTGTACATTTATCAAGAACCGGTGACAATACAATAATCTTATAAGATTATCCTGATCAGGATCGCCCGGATTAAATAATTTCCTCATTTCTTATCCTGATTGAAAGTAGAACACTTCCAAATATTACAATCTTGAGAAAAACCTTTTTTAACTGCGGCCGTGATCGTATAGTGGTTAGTACATTGCGTTGTGGCCGCAATAACCCAGGTTCGAATACTGGTCACGACAATAGTTTTATTTTAACAAATATCGTCATCCATCACATTATGGAAGAGTTGAGTACAAGAACAGTTAAGGCCATTCTTTTTAACACGCTTTATTTGTTGATTAGAGACCTATTTTTCCTTTTTAGTGAGGAGGGTAGCATTTAACTGCAGGTTGATTAATACTTTAGTGCACAGAAGGGGCGTATCCAGAGGGGGGGCTCAGGGGCTGCTCTCCTCCCAAAATTGGGCGCTTTACTTAGCTTACAATTTGATATTTAGCTTACAATTGAACTTTAGCTTTAAATTTGATACCCAGCCCACCCGAAATAAAATCCTGGCTACGCCACTGGTGCACAGTGAAAATAAATTATCTCTTTGCACTTTCTAACCTAGTGGTCCTTAATGTCTTATGAGAGATATCGAAAATTAAAAATAAATTTTAAGTACATACAGTTTAAAAAAAACTAAAAAACACGCTTTTATAACAAATCGAACTAAAAAGTGGAAAATAAATATATAGTTTAAAAAACCAAAAAACACGCTTTAGTGATAAATTGAACTAACTAAAAAGCGAAAAATACTGTTATTGTGAAAAAAGCGTGGGGTGCTCCATATATGAGTTCTTGAGAATATTCGATCGGTACGATTAGTACAAAAAGGATACAAAAAATATAGCACAAAGCACCCCACTCTTTTTTCACAATAATACTATTTTTCGTTCATTAATTTATTTCTATATTAAGAATCATTTTTCGCTTTCTAGTTAGTTCAATTTATCACTACAGCGTGTTTTTTGGTTTTTGTAAACTATATATTTATTTAAATGTATAACTGCAATAACGATGTAATGTTTATTGTTATCCGCTTCTTTGGCTCGTTTTAAACAGAAGTTAATTCAATTCTATCAAAAACATTCTAAAAACAATTCATATTATGAATGTAAAACTGCTTTCCAATTGCTATTCCTGTAAAACAAAATTACATTTTTAAGATTAAGTTTTTCATTGTTTTTATTAGTTCCTGACACAGAAACAGATGTGCCATAACTTTGGGTGCGTTCGTAAACTCTCAGTCAGTGACATTACTCCAACTAGTTTTAGTTTTAGGCACTCTTAAACCTAACTTTTTTTTGGGGGGGCAATTATCTCTAGCAGGTAAAGAATTAAAGCGTGCTACCACTTTTTGGGACATCCTGTACAATTAGTTACGGTTAAAAATTGTTAATAGTTGTAAAATTACAACGGATTTTAAACCTAAATCGGTTGAACGTTGTCCGGAAAGTCAACTGAGTGTAGTTAGCAAAAAAATTAGAGGATTAACATCCGAAATTGCGCTAACGCATGCGTAGGGAAGTTCAGCAAAGACGTATCTCCGTCCTATTTATGGACTGTACTACTTCGGTTTGGAATTAAGCATGGCAAACGACGACTTTCAAGATCTGGAAATTTTTGAAATTTTGGGAATACTTCGGAAAACGTAAACGATGTGCATGTCCAGACAGAACAAATGATTTAAATGACGCTGTCATTAATTGTCCTTGTTTAATTAAGATTTTTTAGTTTTAAGGAACTTTTGACGAACCATGTATAAGCATTTAGCGTACGTTGATTCTCATTTTTATTTATTTGATTTTTGCAGAAGACAAGTGCACCCAGACGCCAGCCCACACTGAAGCAAATTTAGGAATCCAGTCCCTCTCCGAGGACCTGTCCAAGTTGCTGGACGATGACGGTTCAAGTCCAGACGTTGTGCTGAAGTGCGGCGATGTCACCTTCAAGGCCCATAAGAATGTCCTGACCGCTCGATCCAAGGTCTTCCGGGCGATGCTGGGGAACGAGATGAGAGAATGGAAGACCGGACAAGTTGACATCGCGGACATGGAAGCTGACGTCTTACGGCTGTTCTTGCGATACATCTACTCCGGTAAGCTGGAAGAACTGGCCGTCAACTCAGCCACGCGACTCTACGAGGTCGGCGACAAGTACGACGTGCAAGCCCTGAGGCGACAGTGCGCCAGTTTTTTGGCGGACAACCTGAGTCCCGACAACGCTTGCGGTGTTCTGAGCCTGGCTGATCGCCACACCGACACCGATCTCAAAGAGATTGCAACCGCGTACATATTGGATCGAAAGATCCTTCTGCAAGATGATATCTGGGACGATTTCTGCCGTGAACACCCAGTACTCGCCAACACAGTGTTCAAACGCTTCTGCAAGTTGCATGCGTCGTGCAAGTGACTTTCCGGCTACTGTATCATGAAGGGATTGGGAGTTATCGGACATTGCAAAGGGAGAAAATTAAAAATGCTGTAAATATGTTTTGAGGTCCAAGGTTTGAATCCCTGATATAAGTATATCACTCAAAGAAGTATAGAATGTAATAGCCAAAACAACCGCTTAAAATATTGTTTGTTTTGTTATTTTTAAAGTTTCATACAAATGCACAATTAATTATACAAATCAGTTTTCAAAATTTTAATTTTAATAAAATATTTAGAAATTTCAGTTTGTTTCATTCTTTTTTCTCGCTCCGAGAATGCTTCTCTCTCTATACTTTATTTCTTACACCTGACAAAAGAGCATTTATCCTGACTAGTTGTCTGCCAGTGGTCGAGATTCGACCATAAAGCACTAATTTTTTTTTAATTTGAGTGTGAATAAAGTTCTTCTGTCAAAGAATATGTCTCACCATTCCATATACACTGGAACCTACTAAAGTGACCACCTTGGCTAAGAGACTATCTATCTTTAGTGACAACTTTTGTACAATTTCACTTTACAACCACCACACTTTTCTGTGAAGACGGTGTTTTTGTAAAAACTATCATATTTTGCTAAATGCAAAAGCAGCTCCAGCGAGTGGGTCATAGGGTCATCTCCCTCTACCGACCTTGGATTTCGCGCATTCAGTTTGCATTTTGAGCAATTTAAGCTAATCTAAAAAGTCTAGTGGCCCCCTCCGAAAATTGAACCTGGAACTATCCTCGGCGAAAGACCCATTATGTTTGGAGTTATAAAATCTTAAAAAGTCGAATGATTTAAGTCTACTTGCTGAGGCGTACCACTGACCATGTATGAAACCTTGCTGCCTCAATAAATTTGCCCTTTTTTCGAAGGATTGTCCTTGAGATTTATTTATTATCATCGCAAATGCAGGTATATTTGGAAATTGAGTTTTTTGAAAGGATATGGTAAAATAGTAACATAATATTTTCTAAGTGGAATTAAAATTCTTTTATTGCCCGCGGTTCCAGTACAAACTTTGGAATCAATAGCATTACGATGTATAAACTTGATGCGCATTCATCTTCCAGGGACTAATGCTTCCTTTGTATTTGTTTCTTATTTGTATAATGATGCAATTTACTAACTTATGTGGTGGCAAACTCTGTTATTTTTTTTTTAGCCAGGCGCAAATCCCGCCAACTGTTTTTTCTGGGAAACGTTTAAAGACTACTTCTGAAACACTGTCTTCCCCCCCCCCAAAAAAAGGCGGAAATTTTAATCCGTATACAAAATAGTATTTAGATACAGAATTAAATAAATACAAAAATATCAATATACTAAAAAGAAATTTGTATGCTTAATGGTTACATAATGGGGAATTTCTGAAAACGTGTGGAATTGAATAAAAATACGAAATTAAATTAAACTTCCAAAATATGGAAAGGGATAAACAACTATGTACTGGAAATCGCTTTAGGTTTGTAAGAATTTCGCGTAGATCACAATTATTTGGCAATTTTTCACTTGCTCCCGGCTAACCGAAAAGAAAAGAAGAAAAAAACCACTCACAGTCAAAGAATTTAAAAACTCTACTGGATAGTTATTGATTCCACTGTCATCATAGCAAATTATTTTACTGTAGCTACGGTGATATGTTCTCTATTCATTAGATATTCGACAGGGCGGATCCAGAAATTACTCAAGGAGGGGGCGATTTTGTACCTGAAACAGGGGGGTAGAATGCGCAAAATCATTTTATAATTAATTAATATAATCAATTATACAATTAATGTAATTAATTATTTTATTGATAAAATCTATATATGAGCGATGATTAAAAAGGACAGAGAGTAGTACCCGCAATACATCCCTTAGAAAAAGGCTACATACGTTCATTATACGTTTATAATATATTTTAACAGATTATAACAGATTTTTGGACTTCGCCCAGGAAGGGGCGATCGCCTCCACCACCCTCCCCTTGGATCCACGCCTGATTATGCCAACATTATGCCAACGATTATTCGATTATGCCAACATTAATAAAAGTTCAATCATAATTTTTAGGTTCTATTATAACTGACTTCAAATGTTATTTGAGAGTATGTTTTCGAAAATATTTCCATACACTTCATGAATAATATAATTTTCCCTCACTCTTAATTGCTGAGGTATTTCTTCAATAATAATTTTGGAGAAAATTTGCTTTAGCATACTGCCTGGCTGGAGGTTATGAAGAAATTGTCGAACTGGCGCGTTTCTGCGCATCGTCTCTTGGATTCCGACCTGCCCGGAACGAATAGTAAATATTATTCTCTCCTCCAAGGTTTTTCTACAGCTTTTAAACGTGGAATTTACAACACTTCGCGCACTTATCACCGTCTAAAAAAAGTCGCCAAGCACATTGCTAAAGCACATTTTAGTCATTGGCGTATCACCAAACTGGGGAATAATTCCACTTTTTGCAAATTTTGTTATAATACTATAGCCCTATAGTACTGCTGAAAGTAAGTGTCGTTATTCCAAAAATGACACAACAATGGAACCATCGCCCGACTTGGCGCGAAATACTGCGTGCCAAATTACTTCTCTATTTTTTTTACCGTGCATTAGCATACTACACAAAAATTTTAACATTCGCACAAACAATTCCATACGAACTTTAACTGTGCCGAATTTCACGGTCATCCGTTCGCGCAGTGCGCTGCAAAAGGGACACTAAAGTTTTTCTTAGCGTATTTATATGTGCACAGATATTTACAGGGTGGTTGTAATCAAACTTCCCCTATGAGCAGAATTCTGCAACTGTAACCGGTGAGCAGATTGCTACCAAACACGAGATGCGCTCAAGGGAATGTTTTTTTCAGAACGTTTTAGTTAAAGAAATGCCCACTCGATGGCACTTTGCATGGTGACATCACACCACAATTTGGTCACATGATAGATGGTTGCTCAACATAAATTATAGGTGTCCAATTTTTTAAGCATTTTTATTAGATTTTTAGATTTTGTGAAAATCGTTTTAAAATGCTGAAATTTTGTTCCAGCATCACGAAATAAAGAATGCAGGGAATGAAACGAAATTGGGTGACATGATAGGTTGTAACTCAAACTCTAGGCTTCCAATATTTCAAATATATTGATTAGATTTTGAGATTTTGCGAAAATTATTTCAGTATGCGTAAATATTCGTTCGCGCATCACAAAATTACGACTAAAGCGAATGAAATGATATTACTTAGTGACTCTCTAACCTGTAATATTTTAACAATACATAAAAATTATAATTTCGCTTTCTTTACTTTGGCAACATATTTTATCCATTCTGTGTACTCCTACAATGCTGACGAAAGTTCTTGCTTTTTGGAAATTTGCATTCAGTACTAACCCGTCAACGACGGGTACTTCAGCTAGTTTTGAATAAATTTGAACTGTAAATGAGGCCCACTTGTACTTTATTCAGCCGTCGTTCGTCGTACAGCAAAGTTATAGATACCAATCGTTTACGATTGACGTACACTTTAATTTTCTATACATAAAAATTGCATAAGGGGCCGTCTCCATATTAAAATTCGCATCAACTTTTTTTTCCCAATAGCAACCCCTAGATTTCACTTCATATTTCAAAAATTTAGCTCATTTTAACACCGGATACCCATTTTCAATAAAATCGAACTGAAAACGAGTGAGTTATGAGCACTCCAAATCCCCCCCTATGTTAAAATACATTTTCATACTTTAATTCATATCTCATATAATATTGGTAATAAAAAGCTGACTTTTATAACTAAACGACCCAAACATAATTAACTGTTATTAAAAATTTTAATAAAATATTAATATAAATTATGGATTATTAAATTAATATTAAAAAAATTATGAATAGCAACCTAGACAAATTTCGATAGAAATAGATGCAGAAAATAATATTACATGGCTGTGCAAAATTTCAAATTTTTACGTTCAGTAGTTTAATTTACATTAAATAAAATATGTTATTTTCATGAGTTAAGGGACCGCATTAGAGATGAGTTCGGGCTCATTTTTTGAAGCCCGAGCCCGAGGACTTTTAATCCGAGCCCGCCCGAGCATGAGCAATATAATTAAGTCGGAGCCCGAGCCCGAAATTTCAGTTAAAGATTTAAAAAAAAAAAGAAAAATCCAATTACTTCATTGATAGTTTTGCCGTTTGTGCAAATTAAAGACAAATATAGTTGCAAACTTTCAATGCACTTTCTAATTCTTTATTTATCCACATGTTTATCAAATTATGTCGGATCTCATGACTAACTAATGAATATAAGCCGCCGTTCTGAAACATCCAAAGAGCTTAACGCACCTTCTAGGCGCCGGTGCCGATATTTTTTTTTATAAGTACAGCCAACTCCGGTTATAATGAACCATCGGATATAGCGATCGCAAACCATTAGTCTCGAGTCATACACAGTATCTCTATCCATCATGAAGACACTTGGGTTTTAGTGAACTTCGGATATAGTGACTGTACGAGGAGTTGACTGTACTTTTATTTTCCTCATGAATCACTTTTTAAAATCTGTTTCAAGGAGTATATTCAATAAAGGAGATATATTTCACGAGCCCGAGCCCGAACGCAATTGTGAATTACAGAGCCTTATTTCTGAAAAACTAACATCCTCAGCATTCCAGGCATGAATTTGACCTTTTTTAATATTTGGAGAACAAGGTCTTTTGATTACTTTATGAACCATTCAAAATCACATTTTTCTATCTAAATTTTTATCTGACTATAAATTAAAATACAGACACAAGTCATATAAAAATATTTCACAGTGCAGATGATAATATTAAATGAAGAAAGGGAAATAACAAACGCAGTGATAATATTGGGCTGGCTAAAAAATAATTGCGTTTTTTACACGAATTTCAAATAAATAAATTTTCAATCCTGAAACGATTCTTTATGTTCGAGTTTGACCGTAGCTGAGTAACTTTCATGCTTGTAGTCAGATGACCAGGGAACAAATTCTCACTCCTGGTAACATTTCAACTGTCTAAGAGAACCTTCAAATACTCAATAAACAATTTCAAAATTAGAAAGATTTTCAAAATCACAAGCAGTCGTTTTGCATTTTTTCTAAATTCTGTATACGGACAAAGAAGATTTTGGGAACATTTGGACCACTGATATTCTCAGTATAAAAAATTTTAAGACTAGAAACAGTATTTTTCCCTGTAAATAATATTTATTTCTTTTGCAAATCGCGAGCAGAATTAATGAAAGGCGAAAAGTTCGGAACTTACAAATAGCGTTTTTCCATTTGCAGGAAGTGCCTTAAAATCGCGCAAAAAAGAATTCGGAATATTTCCAGAAATTATCGTTAGAAAATTGGTGAAAATTTATATTTAAGGTAATTTGAAGATTTTCTTTCGTTCAATAACGTCAAAATAGAGTGTTGCTATTGAGAAAAACGAAGTTGATGCAGAATTAAATATGAAGACGGCCCCTTATGCAAATCAAATAAATAGTAAATTAAAGTATATGTTATTTGCAAACGAATGGTATATATAACTTTGCTGTAGGACGAACGACGGTCAAATAAAGAGCAAGTGGGTGTGTTTTTTTTCCCGCAGCTGTACATACAGAGATATATTTGGGTGTGTTTACATGTCTATTTAAAATCATTTTATAGACATGTTATCAATTTTCCCAAAGATATCATTAACCCTTCTCGTTCGTATGTCTACTCTGAGTGGGGCCGACCTCACTCTTCTACGTGGCTGCTTGCGCGCTTCGATCAGTCATTCAAAGAGGCTTACGGATGCTCACTTATTGGTCCCAGCACTTAGATACGTCATCTAACGGCTGAATCTAACCAATGAGAAACGCCCGTATGCCTCTTTGAATGACTCACGGAAGTACACAACCTGGCCCGGCAGGCGCGTAGCCAGGAAAATTCTTCGGGGGGGGGGATATGCGCCTGGAAAATATTTCGGGAGGGAAATATGAACTTATATGTGTATAAATAGACGGAATTTCATCACTAATCCAAACATTTTGGGGGGGATATATCCCGATATCCCCCCCCCTGGCTACGTCCCTGGTACATGCCAAGGGTGTTAATTTCTACCAATAACTCCTGAAGAGTTCATTTCTACCTAATTCGGGAGCCCATAGATGGCAGAACTACGGATCGTTAGCGGGGCTTCTTAGTTTTGAAGCAAATACCCAACAGAAGACCATGAGACTTAGTTTGACCACCCTCAGAGATATCGTTTTGTGTGGGAACTTGGAGGACATTGCGACCAAAACCTATTCAACGTGCCCGAGTCACCATTAGCGACCACAGCGATCTTTGGTTTGTCCCAGAATCGAACCCACTACCTTTCGGCTACGAGATCGATTACCCACCCAACCGGGCTACAGCGGCCGTTCTCCAACTTGCTCCAACAATAGATTCAATCGGAATCAACGAAACAATTGTTATTCTGTTCAACAATGGAATCCTTATGTAGAACAACCAGGTGCTTAGAGTAGGGTCCCGGTGGTCTGTAACGAAGACAGCTGTCAGTCGAGAGCGAGCTGGACTGGATCTGGTTCCGGTCTCAAACAGGCAACACGTCGCTTGATTGAGACTGACATTCGGCTGGAGTGATTCGCTCGTCGGGAAACCGGACCCCGTTCGCGTTCCACCGCGAAAGACTTCTGCCAAAGAACCGTGTGGATTGTGTCTGGGTTTGGTTGGTTAAGGCTAAGGCTCTCTTCCCGCTGCGAAAGACTTCTGCCAAAGAACCGTGTGGATTGGTCTGGGTTTGGTAGGTTAAGGGATGCTACAGCTTTATTAGGCAGCGGACCGGCTTCTTGGCTGCGATGAATCTGATCTCATTAAGATCGCCGCTGCGGGTTGCGCCCACTGGGACCCCACTTTTTCTTTCTATCTCTCTGTCTGTCTCTCTCTCTCTCGTTTGACGACCATCCCACTATGGGGTTGGCAACAAAGTAGTTGCATTTTCTTAGGTAAAATGCAAAGAAATAAATTTTCAACAAGTTTTTAATTAAAACAATCTGTGTCTAAACATAGGATTTATATTTATTATAATTTAAAGCAAGAATTTTACTGGTAATATCTTTTTTGCCATCCATGAAAGATGGACACCATCCACTTTAGTTTCCCGCCTGTCCTCCTTCGAGGTCGATAATCAAAACGTACTGAAATTAATTTTTAGGTGTTCCCTGGTCCTAACCCGCATTTACGTGAAGTTTCGAAGAAAACCACGGAAAACTCCGACCGCCTGCGGACGCAACCTGGTTTCGAACCAGGCACTTTCCGTCTCCCTGTTCAAAGCGCTAGCGCTATGCCACTGGTGGAGCCGGCGTTATAGGATGGTTCTTCAGCCACTACACCTCCTAAACGGCATTAATTTAGAACTAACTGATTTTCTCTGAGTTGTCTGTCTGTCTTTTAAACATGGATTATGGGGGTGAGGCACTTCTGCTTTAGGAGCCATTTGGACCAACCATAAATCCAGATTCGATCGATAGCGGCAGTACATGGCCAGGCGCGTAGCCAGGAAAATTTTTCGGGGGGGGGATATGCGCCTGGAAAATATTTCGGGGGGGGGATATGAACTTATATGTGTATAAGCAGACGGAATTTCATCACTAATCCAAACATTTCGGGGGGGGATATATCCCGATATCCCCCCCCCTAGCTACGCCCCTGTGGCCCGGTATAGAAGATTCACGATGGCTCCGTTCTGAGCCACCAAAACTCTTTTAACCCTTCCCTTAAAGTGTTCCCGCTCTGGGAACACGAAACTCTGACGTTATGGCTGTTGCCAGTCACGAAGAATAGATTTGATTTCTATAAAAATAGTTGCGGGTGACATAGCTCCACGAGAATCCTTTACTTTTTAGCATGTCATTTCCCGTCGAAAAATTATTGTCACGATTATTTTTAGCAGCAGTGACATCTGCTGAAAAAGGGAAGAATGCGAGAACAGCTGGATAGATTGCTCAGTGCTGAAAAAAGGGCAGCCGTTATCATCGCTCGACTTAACTACCAGCAAGATGGCGGACAATCAAAACATTCATCCCGTGCCACACATCTAGAGACCCTTTTTGACACAGCTGGCTGTGCTGCACAGCCAGCTGTCGTCAAAAAAGGGTCTCTAGATCTGTGGCACGCGATGAACGTTTCGATCGTCCGCCATCTTGTTGGTAATTAAGTCGAGCGATGGCAACGGCTGCCCTTTTTCCAGCATTGGGAAAGGGTTGCGCCTCAAAGGGTTAACGGTCCGGTCGTATGGCTGGTCTAAGCCACGACCGAGCTTTTCGACGAACCTAGCCTCTCTGCGACAGGTCCTCTTACTGCATGAGAGCTTTGGGTTCTTGTAATGTTTTTCAATGGAGAAAACCCGATTTTCAACTTTCAAAAAAGCATTAAATTCACGTTTTTGGATGATTGATTGTAACAGATTGAATCTGTTAAGGGAACCTTAGACTTTCATTTTGCAGCTCTTTTGAAATACAAAACGGAAGCTGCTTGCTGCCACGCAGAGAAGTCATTCTCATGGACTTATTTCCGGCCAGTACGACACCCGTATCCAAATTTAACCTTCTGACTCCGGCGGTACAACAGTTGTACCAAAAAATAAATGTAACTGAAGAACGGCGCAGCAGGTACAATTGCGTTACCCAAAACTCCTTTCCACTCTTGTGGCAGAAAATTCACTTACCCTCATGGAAGATGGATAGAGAATTTCTGGAGGCGGGAATTTCTTTTCTTATACCGTGGGAGAGTCAGGCGTGTTTGTAGATAATTGACTGGGGAGAAAGGGGTAATCAATTGACCGGGCCTCTGCATCCACATTTACATTTTGTTTGGGGACTTGTGTGGTCAGCGAAATCTTTCCTCACCTGCCAAACAACTGAAAACGGGGCCTTCGCAATTAGTAACGGGCCTGCGCGTGTATTTTGATGAGCCGTCCAAAGAGGCCTACGGATGCTCGAGTCTTCACGTATACATCAGGCATTTCTTAAGCTTCCCAGTGCTTTCAAACGTTATTTAATGTAGTTTTAAGCAGTAATTGTGTTACTAATTCACGTACGAACTCATCATTAATTTGTTTGCTATGATACACATTTACATAAAAAAATAGATGCATATAATTTGAAGGAAAAACAAAGTAGCGCTTACTCTCATGATTCACGATTGCTTATTTTAGTTTCACAAGTGGATATTTAGCATACTTTAAAATAACTAAATACACAAGACATTTTTATAATGAATATTTCACGAACGTAGTCGTATTTCCTACGTTATTTTAAACAATTCAACATTAATCTTTAACAAATGATGTATTAAAGCGCATTTCAGTGTTTTCGGGATATCCTGTATATTGGAGAAAATTGATAAAATACGCTCTATAGCGCGATCCCTGAATTAATTATTCTTTAAAAGACATTTTATGTAGTATATATTATTCTTTTGTCGCATTCTCAATCGAACTTAGGAGGTGAGCAAGCATAATGAACGCTTGTACAAAATATTAACTACATTTGAAGTTTCTGTATAAGCGGGCAAAAATCAATAATTTATAATTTACTGTAGTTCTGCACTGTACCAGATGCAAGTCTTAATCACATAATCAAGGCATATATAACTGATAAATAACATTTTCAACTGGCAAAATTAAATTGTCTAAATAGTATCACAACGTCATGCTTATTTACAAGAAAAAAAACTACTCAAGTAATACGATTTTTGATTAAAATAATTTATTTATAAATAACACATAGTAATTATTCACCAAACATGATTTACATACATATATTTAGAATTTCTAAATACATTATAAGCATTCACTTACCTTTACATTCAGAGCAAAATGTTCGAATTTTAGGATAAATTTTCATGAAAGAAAATGGCGCAAGATTCACCAAACGATTACCTACATCTAAAGTTCTTTAGTACGACAAAAGTATAAAAAAATTGTTTTAAAATAATAAAATAATATAACATTTATAATACTTAGAATAATAAAATAGAATACTGTGACTGGGGAAAACAGGCCTCAATGATAAACTCATTTTTAGGGATGGCAACTCATAAGCAGGCCCGTTACTAATTGCGAAGGCCCCGCTGAAAACCACCTGTTTCGTTTTCCTGCCTGCCAAAAACGAAATCTGACCCCACTTGCCAAACAGCTCAAAAGCAGGGGAATGAAATCTTACAGATTCTGCCGTTTTCTGCGTCAAAAATTTTCAAGAGTAAGCCGCGGCGAAAAGGTTAAACGACCGCAAAAAGTTAAAATGATGTCGAGGAGATATTTTGCTATAGACATGGATATGCTTTGGACAAGCTTGGTATGAAATGGACATAAAAGAGACATAGTGCTGTATGGGTCAAACCTTAACCATTAATTGCATGATTTTTAATTACGTTTGTTGCGGATCATGTGATATTCACGAGTGTAAGCTAAATTTCCTATGCCAATTTTGTGAATAACAACCGTAAAACAGGCCTCGCAGTTGGTCCTATTTTTAAAAAATTCCTACCTCTATCAATACTCATCGCTAGACTTAACTACCAGCAAGATGGCGGACGATCGAAACGCTCATCGCGTGCCACAGATATAAATAAATAAATAAATATATAAATAAAAGTAATTTAAATATAAGATATAAATAAAACTTTGATGAAGGTAGGAATTTAAAAAAAATAGGACCGACTGCGAGGCCTGGTAAAATGAGGCAAAAGCTTGTCCCCCTGATTTCTCGTGCATTTTGTTTACTTTTAAAATACCGAATGAACAACCTCTCTTAAGGTGGATTCATACTGGCCGGAGACTTGCAGCGGGTAAGCATACGGGTGGCGGGTTGGATTCCCACTCATACCCTCTTCGTAAAAACTACCTTTCTCTGTATTAGCAAAAACTTTCATTGTGATACAACATATGACACCAATGAAAACACGCCATATATCATCGAAGTGTGACGTCAGAACAATGCTCTTCGACGAGTGACGTCATCGCGGAGTCTTAACGGTATGGAACGGACAATATGAATCCAGCTTCACTTGAGGATAGAGGGGACGCTTGAGCGGTATATTTTCCCCATTTTTACCGTTTATCCGCCCCCATATATCGCGATTTTTCTTGAAGATTGGGGGGAGAAGACTTGGAGGAGAGAAAAATATGGAGGAGGCATGTGGGGAGGAAAAAGTGAAGCCACAACTCTAACCGGTTTTTCCTGAGTCCGCTAGTTCTTCTATGGGGAGAAAATGAAGTAACCCTACTCGTAGCCTTGGGGGGAGGAGGCGTGTTTCCAGTATTTTACATTAATTAATCTTTCGAAAGCACGCAGTTTTAAAGAAATATCTTACATTTTTATTATTCACATGCAGCATTTATTATCAAAAACTATATATTATATGTAAAGTCGACATAAGAAATTTGGCTCGCTCTCTAATTCGGCAGTGAACGTGTTTTAAACGTATGATGTAAATATCAATCCCCATGCAATTAACCCATTTATGCCTAGTGTCCCTTTTTTGGGACGGCATTTTCGCTTATCAGTCGAAAACGTTATTTTTCCTAGTCTTTATTCACGACTATTGAACCTCAACTCCACAAAATATTTTAACATGACCATGTAGATGTTGACATTTCAATTTTTATTCATAATGATTTTAAAAGAAATCCTTCCTTGTTCAAGAAGTTGACATCAGAAATTTATCTATTATTGCTGGTATTAGCAAAATTCGAAGAAAGTCGCAAAAATATCTGGGGACAAATGGGTTAAGGGTTAAATTGTGAACACGCTCTAGGTCGACTGAAATGCTTCCTCAGAGTTCGTACGAGACCTTAATTTGCTAAAATTACGACCTTTCAAAAAATTGTTCTAAAATGTCTTACTATTTGATAACAGATCCTAGAGAACTTTCCGCATTTCATAAGAAACAGGAACACTTTTAAAATCAGATCATTTTAGGACAATATTTCAAAAGTTCGGAATTTTATCAAATCCAGGACCCTGTTTATTCGAGCATTCATTTTATTTTGCCCGTGTTCTCAACTCCACTGGTATCTTTAGAAACTCCTCCTCGGTTCATTGCATAGAGATATGACTAATACAACGAGATGGCATTAGCGATCTTCAGCATTGGAACGAAATGAAGTAGCTGTGTTGGTCGAAATATATGGAGAAACATTTTTTTTTAGTTCCTTTTTAAATAACAGTGAAAGATGCACGATTTTACGGATTAAAAAGTAAAGATGCACAATTCTATGTTACAATAGTTCTAAATACAAGATCTCAGCATTCTGCAATTAAAGGTTTTGCAGCTTTGTCAAATAATTAACTATTCTGGGAGCCGACTTCACTATCCGATAGCTAATGGCTGCATTCGTAAACGCCAAACGAGTTACACTCGTGCAATGAGTTTCCATCTAAGGCGTTCGTAAGGGAAACTGAGTGCATACAATTTTTAAACTAGAGCGTTCGTATACAAAACTGAGTGCGATTAGTTTCAAACGAAATAAACCGATCTGTGCTAAGGTTTCGTCAGTTGTTTAGAAGATATACTTCCTGCACGTTGTTGTTGTCTTCAAATGGCGTCCGTTGTTATGGAAAAGTGTGTTGTTATGAAAAGTATTTTACGTTTGCTGAAGCTGCAAATATTACTTTTTCGAGGAGGAAATTCATGCTTGCACTAGAAACTGCTACGAAGATACATAATTTTTCAAAGGTAATCATTTACTTGTATTTTTAATTTTAGTAAATTCAAAAATCCATGTTTTAGTGTTGAGATTGAAGTTGATTTAATCCGTTATTATATATATATAGCGAAATTTGAACTTCTCTTGCTAAATACTTTTGAAAGAATGAAGTTTAAGTTGAAATTTCTAAATTTTGATTTGTGCACTTCAATTATGGCCACTCTTCCTTTTAAAAATCCTGTTGATTTCCATATTGAGTATGTACTAAAAACTCTCCTCAGCAAAATTAACGCATTCGCGAATGGTAAACAAACACGTCTCCTAGACGACGAAACTAAATAAACTGAAGTTGTTCGTAAAGTCAAAGGAAACTGATAACCCCTGACAGCACTAAACACATGCATTCCAGTTTTCTTACGAAAACTCGTGCAACGAGTTTGTCGTTTACGAATGCAGCCAAAGCCGTATCCTTGTATTCATATCTCTATGGGTCATTGATGCATGTAACTGATCCGGGGGAAAAAGCTACTAGCATGGGGAAAGTGTTGGGGTAAAAAGAGGACAGCTTTAGGGATTCGTTTATTGCAATTTATTTGATCATGTGAACAGTCTCCCAGCATTATCGCAACATTTACTGAGTCAAAAAGCTTATTTCATTTGCTGAGTTCTACGGTAGAAAACATGCTCACCGCTTTCCTCTTGGTCATCTAGATGTACGTCACGGTTAGAACGGAGTTTTCTCAAATCACCAAAACGGGGGTTAATGAGCACGTCCTAAAGAATCGATATTTCCGATTCTGCAATCATCATCCATGCATCTCAGAAAGTGGAGTTAAGTATAAAAATACTAGTTTGAAGTTGCCTAAGTTCTTTACTTCCTGAGTGCTGTTTGTAGTCGGATGAGTGGTACTTGTTTAATAAGTAAGTTACTTTGTGTTAGGATTTAATACTTTCAAATGTTTCTAAGATGTCGCATAACTTGCGGAAATGATTTTTTTGGACTCTTAAAATTAGCGTATGCAGGAAGTTTAATAAATTAACATTTATATTTTAAAGTTTTACGGTTATAACATTTAAAATATAACGTTGAGATTAATGGAAATAAGATTTTATTTACATTATAAATGCAAGTATTCGTTGCAGTCTATTAACTGTGATATAGCTATTAGCTGGGTAAGGCTTGTTATTTGAAAAGTTACTTTCTGTGGGATAACAACCGCATGCACTGCTGGTCCAGTATTTTAAAGCATTTGTAGTTTTGCAATGTTCGGTAATGATACTGCTTGCATATTTAAAAAAAGTTTAGCTCTGTTGACAAAAGTACATTAAAGTTATTTAACACTTTAAATCTGACCTATAATGCCTTTTTATAAGATAAAGGTCTCTCGTCATACTTGCTATTTTCAATCTTGTCGTATTTGGACAGTCTGGATAAGGGCTTTTTAAATATCAAACATGAATTGGGGTGGTCGTATTTTAATTTTATTAGTGTATTAACCTTGGACACTGTACCCAGATGGATCTGGAGAGGGGCTGAAAAGTAAACCTCGAAATACTTCTGCCATTAAATCTAAAAGTATCTGTTATAGCTACGAGCTTTAACAAGTGGCCAATTACAGGCCAGTAAAGCCAACAAAAACGTAACAAGTTGTGCGTCTGAAATTATGAAACCGATATTCCTCCCCTTGCATAGGGTGCAGAGTCCGTAAAGGGAAGCAGTTACTATAATTGCACCAATGTAGATTTCTTCAGACTATTAGTTTGCCTCTCATAAACTTTGTTGGAAACGTTTTTCCACCTCCCTAAAGACTTAGGCCTGTTTAAGCGCTTCACTGAAAGTAAGTCCTGTACTTGGAATCGAATACCTCTTCCCGTCTAGGGAACCGAAATTATTCATAATGCTATGTGCATCAGTAAATAGCAATTTTGATTTAGCTTGCACCGGAGCAATTATTTTATACTTTAAGCTTTGGGCAAGAAATAGTCTTAAGAACTTGTACTATTTTTTATTGACTTGTCGAAAATGATGCAATGCTGAAACTTTAGGTCAGGACTATTTACAACCGATAGAGCTTCAGTTACGATTCCCGTATGCGGAATGGCAAGTGAAATTAACATTTTACTTCGATAATTAACAATATCACGTGTAAAATGTAACGGAAAGGGTATACTTCTCTAAAATTATATAATGGATAACTAAAGTTTATTCGCAATGATATCATTCATACAACTCAGTGTATTAACTTGGCAAACTCAGTGTATTAACTTTTTCAAAAGGTAGTGTTAGTGTCCGTAAACTTTAATTTTAACGTTTTAATTCTCTACTACTCTATAGCTTAATGCTTCTTCTCAAGATTTAGTGGAAAATCTTTATTTTAACTATGGTGAAAGGTAATTAAATTTATGTACGAATTAAATACTTGTAATGCATTCAACTGAGTATCCAGACTTGTAATATCTTAGAAACATTACGTATATCAATAGCTCAGCGGTACACAAAAATTTAGTTTTATCAATCATTGGGTGTAACGTTATGGTTTGCGGAAGTGACGGTCATGGTGAAATTTAGTTTGCAGAGAGATTCAGAGTGGCTATGTTTTGTAATATCATAAACAGTTGTGGAAATGACAAAATTTGCAAAATGTTCTGATAATTGCTACCGGTTACATTTTTCCTACGTAAAGCCCATATTTTCTCTTCGGACTAGAGAGGAAAGTAGTCATTAAAGTGTACATCGAAATAAGCTGGACTACTTTAAATGTTCTAAAGCAACTGTTTTGGTCTGAAATATTAAAACATATTTTAAGCTTCTTCATTACTTGACTAGAATGTCACCTCTTGGAAGGTCTACTTTCTCCGCTATATACTTAGATAAAAGTAACTTCAGTGTTCAAAAAGAAAAAGTGTGATCTCAAATTCGGTCAGCGAAATGCGAGGAAATAATTTCAGCATATCATTACTAAGGTTTCTGATTATTTAAATGCTGCCTAATTAGTTCTACGAGCCGTATCAGTGTTACTGTATAATTAGCTTAATTAAATTTCAATATTGGCTGTGAAGAGGTTTAACTTGTCTATTCCTTTTCAGGTACTTGCTGGAGCTGTGTTCTGAAGAGTGAGAATCTGACATTTAAAGGCTGCTTCCACCGTAGTCTTAACTGAGCTTTACTCGTGATGCTTGAAGTCCATGCTTCGACTCCAGCTGCAGTTAAGTATGGTTCTGTTCAGAGCTTATGTCGGTAATGTAATATCATTTTTGGCAAACTAACTCGGTAAATACTTTAGTATAAATGTTTAAGATTATTGTCCTTGGCGGACTAAAATTTTACGAGTCAAAACTTAAATTAATGCAGCAAAAGTTAACATTTTAATAATCGCATGAAACAGAATTGATTTCCAAGGAATGGAGCAAATATTTTTGCTCCCCTAATCTTTAAAAATAATATCGCTTAGATTCAAACAAGCACAATAAAACAATATAATCTTCCGAATCTCCTAATTTACTCTTGGCAATAATTAATTTCACGACTGTATTTGATGGCTTGGAATAAGTTTTTATAATTTGAAACTGGTTTGAATTGTCAGATCTTGTCTTCAAAGCTTGCAGTATAGTCACTGCTGTTGAAGTTAGTCATATTACAAAGTTGGTTTTCGATAATGAGTCTGGATTATCAATACGCATAACCGTTTTAAATTTCGAAGCATTTAACAGTGCATTGTAGTGTAAAGCTGGAATGATGTTGAGACGATTTGCCAGTTTAGCAGAATGGATTATTGCTTGTTTCATTAATCAGGTTTTCGTAGTTTAGCAAATCGACTTCAAATTTTGCTACGCAATGACTTGTGTTTAGCTACAAGGAAATTAGACATTGGTGTAGTGGTATATTTTACTTGTTTTCAATTTTGCTTATCTGCAAAGCCTTTAAATAACTTGTGTAGGACATTTTCCTGGATTCAAGAATCTGTATTGTTTGATTTTCAAGTGTTGAAAATGAGCAGCTTCCAGTTCAGTTCCTTTAAACTTTTCAAGATTTTGTATAGATGATGGTATCATCCATAATATAATTTATTGCGGTTTCAGCGTTAGTATAAAATATCGGCTTTTCCTGTGATGTTCTGTCTTCTTGATTTTTACATTTTTAGAATCGAAGTTCATCGATATCTACATTTTTTGCTGGACCAAAGGTATTTTTTCTCCTGCCCACAAGATCTTGGGTTAGTGCAACTAAGAAAAGTCTGCACTATCACTGTTTTATCGCTTTATCTGCTTTTTATGTATTCGATCAACGTGAGTCTTGAACCTGAATATATAATCCGTAGCGTTTTTGTGTTCATGCAGAAAGACTTGTTTATATTGGCTTTAATTTAGTAGTAGTTTAACCCCTTCGTCGTCGCTCCGTTATATTTCCGGTCTGGAGACTTCAAAAGTTATGCAGCAGGAAAATTAGGACATTCAAATTTTATGTATGGTAATTTTTTTGTCAAATTATCAAAAACCATAAAATTAATGCATATTTTGTAGTTATTTTTATACAATATTATAATAAAAAGGGTCCTTTTATGACAGTTCTTGAAAATGAGATTGTAAAACTTATTTAGCGCAACTAAACGGTATAATGCATAGACACTTAAGTTCTAAGTGTTTTTACACGCATTCTTTATTGGCAGTTTAAACTTCGCGAAATCCCCAAACTTCAATCGTTAAATGGGTGTGCTGCTGAGCAAAACTCCAGTAATTTAAGTGTGTACGATATCTGTAAAATGATTAATTTTACAGAAAAAACGGAAACTCGTTTTTCAGTCAAATATTGCCTTTGGCATCCTTTTTGGTACGATGAAATACATGAAAGCTTAGAATCTGTATTGGGCCCTTAAATCGATTGATGCAGATTCTAAGCTTTGTTCAATATTTCATTCGAGGTTAAAAAGCTATACTGGTAGCTTAACTAAGCTCCCTAAAAAGGCGATTGTTCTTAACTTGTCTTCTAATCTTGAAAGTTTATGCGAAGCATTCTTTAAAAGTACGAGTTAACTGCAGTTTTATCTGAAATAAGACTTGTCAAATTTATTACTGGAAGCTTTGAAAATCCACTCTCATTTCTAAATTTTGAGCAGTTAGATGTTAAAATGCGGAAACACTGATAATATATAATAAACTGACAATCTTAAAATCTGCGATGAAAACATTCTGTCAGGAAGTTAAGTAAACAGAAGCTGAAAAGTTAGCGAGTCCTTTGATAATATGCGTAGCAGTAAAATGAATCCATAACATTTTTATAAAAATTTGCGCACAGTCAAAATAAGCAAACCTAAAACCGCGAAAATTTCTGCCAACGTTTCGGCAACAAAGATGTGGTTTGCCGCGTGCTAGAATTTTTCGTAAAATGTTTTGTCTCTGAATGTATACCCGCAGACTAGAGAAGAGCATTAAATTTTATCACAAGTTCTGTGGCAAAACAAAAATTCGGTATCAATTTCTGAATGGACTTGAGCACGCAAATTAAGAGCGGATGTGGAAAGAGGAGGGGTTAAGGGGGCAAAAATCTTGCAGGTTCCTACCTACATTCTAATGTTCATGTACGTTATGTGCTTCACTGGGGATCAAATTGTCTTGATCACTAAAATCGATAGATGCGAGACTAATACTGTGCATACTTCACTATTGACGGATTTAGAGATGTATTCATGCAGTTTCCTCAACTTGCGAGGTTCTGTCTGGCTTGCCTATTAATGAAAGAAATTTGTCTTGGATAAGACCTTGTACATCTACGACTTGATTCAATTGAGTCCAACCCCGTAGTTGGGATATAGGTTCAGCCTGCTTGCAGTCGTCGTAATTGCAAAGAAGCAACGGCGGAGACTCCCTCTCCGCGGCGACGTTTCTTCGCTTGGGTCTCGGAATGCTTTGCCGAGCACAGTGCTACGACTGGGATCCCCGTAACGCTGTCGTTCAGCGGGGCATTCTACGACCCAAGCGAAGGGATGCTGCCACTGAAAGGGAGTCTTCGGCATCGTATTTCTGAGACTGGAAGTAGGCCGGTCGAGCCTTCGATCAGGGTTTCTAATTAGATTTTGCTTTGTAATTAAATTTTTTCAATATTTAAAAGTTAATCTAAATTTTCAATGTTAAATTTCATTCTTATATTAAGTGGTTATTTGTAAAGATATATTGGAATTGTTTTGATCTCCATATTTTGGACATTAAATTTTTCAGTGAAGACTGGTCTGGAGGGGGTTATTCTAAAATACTTTACATGAAGTTTCTAAATTTTTAGGACAATTATTAAATGCTTTCAGATTGATTAAACAATAATCTATAACCAAGAACTGCTAGTAAATTTGAAATTTGCGCAACTTGCATGCATAAACAGTCGATACGTTTTTGCAAAACTCGTTTAGTTTCTGAAAGATAACTGAATTTGAAACGACCGTTTCAGTTAACATTCTATAAACCGACGACCTAGGAAAAAAATGACGAGGTTCTAATATTTAATGTAAATTAATTTGCCCTTTTATATAAGAATTTTAATAGTTTTGTGGAAGTATTAACTTTTTATCGGTAAATTCTGTTTGTGTTTGAACGATTTACTATGTATATGAAAATTTAGTTTGTGAAATTTCTTGCATCAGTGGAGCCGATGTGGTTACAGTAAATATCTTGGAGCATTTTCCAGAACCTTCAAACTGTCCTAAAGGAAGGAATATTGTTAGTCTCTTGTAACTGGCGATTTATTTGCCAGCTGATCGTAACTAATTTTTCAGTGGAATTTACGATTGTCACTAATTTTACCCTTTCAATGTTGATCGGCTGATTAATATTGTGATCGTCGATAAGACTTTATCAAAGCCATGAGGATTTTAGTTTATTCGTTAATGTCTGGTGGAAAGTTTAATGTAAACAGTCGCTGTGTAGATCATTAAGTGATGGTTGCATCGGACCTTTTGGGGTAAAAATTACGTAAAGGTTTTGAAGCCAACAAGTACTAATAATAGTTATTCAGGCTCTTACTTTAACAGCTTATTTAACTTTTCTTTTACTTTTGTTCATTTTTATACTTTAATTTTACATTCATGCCAAAGGATTAACATTTTCATGAGACAGACGTCAGTGCTACTTAAATTGATCTTAAGTCTTAATGCGCATCCATATACTTTCTAGCTGTATACGTTTCAGCATTAGAGCAAATTCAATAAAAAACAGGAAGATTATTCTTGTATATTAAATAAGATAACGGATATGAATTTTTAAATTGCATTATAGCAAAAACAGGCTTATTTGACGTGAAAAAGCCGTGCAAAGTGATATTAAATGAAGCTGAGAGGTTGAGCACCTCATGACAATTTTTTGAAATGCATGCATGGCAGTTAAGATTATAGCAGATGGTTTAAATAGAAAAAATCGCACAAACGTAATCCTAAATGTTATAAAATAAATCGTCAAATTACAGAATTTTATATTTAGTTGCAATCAAAAGGGACATTTCTCTGAATATTAAGTTGCTGTTTAGTTTCCGCTTGAGCTACTGCAGAACTGATATTTTTGTCCCAATTAACTTTATTCTTAAGGGGAATTTGGAAAAGTTAAATATTTGAAGCAATTGTTCTAAGTTTGTATGTAGATTTATTTGGGGTTTTCGGCTTAGCAGCGCAACCCGTATGGCAAATGCTTTATCTGAAACACTAGGAAATTAACTCGAAATTACAAAAAGCAAGCTTTTAAAGTATTTTAATAAATTGATGCGAATATAAAAGCATAGGAGTACAAAATCTTAGTGTCGGTTCTAAATTTACCTTCAAAAATAAGATTTATAGTACTTAGAATTTGTGCTCTCATGCGATTTGGTAATGCCTTAATCGCATCACATGTCTTGAGCAGCTGGAGTCAAAGCAGGGTGAAAAATTCGTTTAGCCAGGTCTGAAATGAGTCTTGGCTACTAGTTGTACGACAGCCAGAATACTAGAGAGGAAGCAGGAGTCTAAAGTAAAGAAGCTTGGTGTATTGAGATTAAACTCGTTCCTTTGCTGAAGCTGGTTCCAACGGAGTCTGAAATCAACTGATGTATATTCCAGAGGTAAACAAACTTTCTATTTTTAATTTTCTATAATTTTTATCTAGTGCATTGAATTGAAAATAGAGCAAGAGCCAGCGACCGCCAGACCTTCGTCATAGTATAAAAGCTGAAACTTTCTCTGCGCATACCCCCCCCCCCCCCAACAGAGGCAGGAACAATCGGCCAATATAAAGTTTGGGCTTTGGCAGGTAACAGGTGGCAAAGGTGTATAAAATTGCAGAATATTTACGTCATTTCATAAAGCTTAATTTTTTATATGTTCTTCTTTGCAATACTAGAAATCACTTTATCCCTTGCCAGACACTTTTCCATCGTGGCAAACCCCCGCCAGACAAACCTCAGTCTTGAAAAACGTAATTCTATTACGAGCACGCTGCAATAAAGTTCGCGCGTAAGGAAGTTCAGCAGTAGCAGTATAAAATGTGCTTGACACTTTGTGACAGCTTGACGTACTTCGTCGCGGGAGTTTACGAACACAAGTTTTCCATGAAACTAACCAGTCCTCGAAACTAACCAGATGGTTTCAATTGGCAACTGGCTTTGGTCAGAGTTGATACGCATAATATTCTGACCGATATTTCTATCTCTTAGACTTCCCCGTAAATACTTATAATCTTTGCACTACATTTAAATTTTGAAGATAAATAACTGTTATGGTGCAGAAAGAGTACTCTTAAAACCAGCAATCTAAAACATGGGTATTAACTTCTGAATTAATCTATTAAAACTCTTGGACTTCAACTATCGGTTTGTTATTGGGTCATTTTTCTCCTTGAAATAGACCATGATAAAATTCTTGAGGGGGGGGGGGGGACCTCACTTTTTGTAAAGTCGGCCCAAAAATTTCGAGCATTATGAATTGGCATTTGAGTTTATACATCCAGTTTACTTTTCTGCTCAGTTTTAAACTTAAAAAATGATTATTCCATCTAAAGCAAAAATGTTGGTTTTTAAAAGGGGTTAGAAAAATGTACAAAGCAGACACTGCTCAAACATTTTGTAGAGATGTAAAATTAGTTCCTTACAACGCATTTCTAAATTTAATTCCATTATACATTTGAATGAATGATAAATCTTTTGCAAAAATAGCCCTTACTCGAACTCGCCATACGTGGCCTTGATATAAATGACATTTTCTAAATGGATATTTTTAATTTAGGCTAAACCAGTAACTCCTGCTGGCTTTCCGGTAGACGGTGGAGTGTTCAGGAACCAGAATTGAAAGCTGTTCTTCCACTTGCCTTCTGCTGCTGGCTCAGACACGGTTCCGTGCGAGATGCGTATAAATCTGTTGGTGGAGAAAGTTCACGCCGGACATCAACCCGAAAAACAGAAGTTTCCATTCTCCGCCATCTGGACAGTCGGAATTTCCAGTTTTAGGCACAGGCTCATCGAATGCTGATAAGAAGAGGAGGAAGCTGCTTTTCTCTTGGTCAGCTTCACATAACGCTGTGAGCAACAACGGCAGGTAATGTTAGTGGAATGCTTTTAAAATACTTGGTGTGAGGGTGTAGTTCTTAATATTGAATCTGCTGTTAACCCTTTGAAGCGCAACCCTTTCCCAATGCTGAAAAAAGGGCAGCCGTTGCCATCGCTCGACTTAACTACCAGCAAGATGGCGGATGATCGAAACGTTCATCGCGTGTCAGACCTTTTGACGACAGCTTTCTGTACGCGGCACAGCCAGCTGTCGTCAAAACGGGGTCTCTAGATCTGTGGCACGCGATGAACGTTTCGATCGTCCGCCATCTTGCTGGTAGTTAAGTCGAGCGATGGCAACGGCTGCCCTTTTTTCAGCATTGGGCAATCTTTCCAGCTGTTCTCGCGTTCTTCCATTTTTCAGCAGATGTCAGTGCTGTTAAAAATAATCGTGACCATTTTTTTACGGGAAATGACGTGCTAAAAAGTGAAAGATTCTCGTGGAGCTAGGTCAGCCGCCACTATTTTTATAGAAATCCAATCTATTCTTCGTGACTGGCAGCAGTCAAAACGTTAGTTTGGTGTTCCCAGAGCGGGATCGCTGCGCCTTAAAGGGTTAAGCTGCTCCCGGTTTTAGCAATGCGAGGACAAAATCATTTAGACTTAATTATGCATACAGTTAACCACCAATAACTTAAATGGCTCGAGAGTCAAAGAAATGATGCATATAAAAAGTAGTCTTTGCATCTCGAAACTATGAGCGAGAGAACAAATTTAAATACTATCTTCATGAAATCGCTTTCACTTTCGCTCCTCTTGAATATTCCATTAGCAGACTTTAAAAATAAGCTTATTTTCCTCTTACTGATGCTTGTAGAGTTACTTAAATATGTTTCAAACTGTTTTTTAATTGTCTCAAACGTCTTTAAATTCTATAATTACAGGAATGAAGGGTGAAATTTCTGCTGCACTGCTAATCTGAAACAAGATCCGATGGCGATTTATGGATATGAAAATTACGGATTGGACTTGTATGGAATGATTACATTACGGACTGAGAAAGCTATTGATGGAAGCCGAGTGTTATTTAATCGACGAAGAAAATTGTCCTGTCATATTTAGTATGTAACGAAATCTTTACATGAACAGTGACATATTTTGCATCGGAGATTCCTTAACTACATTAAGTAGGTTTTCTATGCAGCGATTACTGCACGTTAACTGTATTGAGATTTTGCTAATTTATTGGAAACTATTTCGAACGTGCTGAGTTAGTCTTGTGAAGTGGAAAATATTGCTTTTCCATGGATGCCTATTGGTAATTTATTGCTAAGTGTTTAAGATGATTCACTTTGCTTGATAAAGACCTGTTAATACTTTGAATTTATATTCAAAATAGTATGCTAGTATAATTAGAAATGTCATTTTTATATTTTAAGAGAAGAAATAATGATCAGACTTCAAACTAGCAAAATTTGAAACTTGCTTAGCGATTGTTTAATAATTAAGGCATGGCAAAATATTTTTAGCATTGAATGTTTGAGAACTTTTAGATGGGGGGGGGGTTTCAGAAGTTGTTTTTAATATGAACCCCTCCAAAATCCACTAACTACGCTGCTATTTAGTGCATTTTAAATTTTACGAGGAAATGGAACAATTACAAATAACAGCGTTAATACTTATACACATTTAAGTGTATAAGTATTAACGCTGTTCTTATACACATTTTACTACACATAAAGCTTCCTTCTAGTTTTGTGTCATTCCCGAAAACTTGATAATTTTGCCTAAGTTTTAAAATAAAACAAACTCTGACAGTTTCAATGAAAGTTAATCAGATGCATTAATTTGATGGAAATAAAATTGACAAAGATTCATAATGGACTGAAGTGACATTTAAAAATAAGATTGGTATAATGTTAAGATCAATAACTTGTACAATAATTTGTATTAATGTTATTTCAATTTTTCGGCTTCTTTCAATATTAATTTACTTGCGAGTGTGATGTGTAAAAAATGCTTTGAAATCAATGAATGAAAATGAGTTTTCAAAAGTAATTTATACCAGTTTGTCAGTTTTGCAGTTAAATTAAGATGTATAATCCTACTGCATGTTGCTAGTTTAAAAACTGGCTTAAAATGATTATTAAAGATCTTAACTTTACTTGAATGTAACTAAACCATTACCATTGATTTGTGGGGGATGGGGAAGAACTAGTGACGAATACTCATTATCGTGATTAATTTAAAGTTCGGTTTAATCTGGAATGTTTCGGCCACGTGACATGATCGTCAAACGATTTTGAGGGCTCAATCATTCAAAAAATGCATGCGAAGCCCGGTCTTGTAACTTGCACTTAACTTCAGTGAAGTTCTCGCAAGTGAATTCTACACTTGAATGAAGCTTCAGAAAGGTAGCGGCGTGTAAAGAAAGTTATTAGTTAAGCTGTTTTAAATTAAGACTGCGTTGTGACACATGATAATCCAGGTTCGATACACTTAGTTGCAATATAATAAAAAGACGTTAAATACTTAAAACTGTTTTATTAAAAAGATACTATTCGGACATAAACTTATTACAACGGATGGTGGTGGCCCAGCGAAATAAAAAAATACGTCCTATGTAGACAGTGAAATTAAGGTGGAATGACTTAAAAATTACGCCAGCACAGAATTACATTGGCGAGAACAAACACTTGGCTGAAATCAATAACGCCCATTCCAGAGCAACCCTAACAGTTAATCCAATAAAATTAAAATGACGTAATCGCGAGCAAATAATTTTAAAGATGTCGGAAGGGCAACAAATAATAAAACGGCCAAGCCAAAGTAGGAGATTCCAAAAGCCGTTGATTTTGCAAACGGACGCAATTATAATCTATTTTTAGCACACCGGTTCGAAGAGACGATTAAAAAGAATAGTGCACGGGGAAAAGCAAATATACAGATTTAAAAACCGAAATGGCAGAAAAATGAAAAACAGAAGTGATTTAGAATTCTTGCTTTTTTCGATTACATAAAAGAAAGCCAAAGTAAATGTTTATTAAATTAGATATGTGATCTCCATCACATGGCGGCTTAACTCTTAATTCATTTCTCAACTTTCTTACTATCATCGTTGCAGAGAAGAGATGGCGAAAACTCCCTCTCTTTGGCGTCGTTTCTTCCACGCTTCGGTCTTCGAATGCTTTGCCGAACTCTGGCGCTGCGACTGGGATCCCCGCAGCGCTGAGGTTCAGCGGGGCGTTCACCGACCGAAGCGCAGAAGAGATGCTGTCACTGAAAGGGAATCTTCGGCATCACGTCTCTGCTGCAATGACAGTGGGCGGATAGAGCATTCGTCGAAGGATTTAGATATGTTTAGAGTGAAACGCTGAAAAAGACTTGATGGCAAAGTTCGAATCTTCTGAGCAAAGTGCTTCTGAAAGAAATAGCTTTCTAAATTCGCGAAGAATGATTAAACTTGTTTAGAGCAGGGAACGTTTTCGAGAGATGACGGTTCCTACGAAAAATCGTAGTTTATTAATTTGCGATCGCTAAAAAAAATCAGTAGCTTAGAAAACTTTTTATTCGTATTAGGATTTTTGCAATAATTCTAGAAAATATTATGTGCTTTTAAAAAATCTCGTCTTAGTTTTGCGTTCAGCAATGCATACAAAATATGCATCAGATCTGTTTGCGTTGTTAGGACAAAACTGACAGGTTTAAAATGGCAAATTTTGTCCTAAAGAAAATTTTCTTTAGAAAAATCAAAAATTGGGATGACGTATAGTAGTGAAGAAAATGAGAGTAACTACAAAAAGCTATTAATTTTGAGCGTTATGTCAAACTATATAAATTTTCAATTTCTAGCAAAGTATCGCAAAGATATGACGTAAACAAAATTACCATAAAAAAATTGCAAATTGATAACTGCAGCTGTGTAGTAATAGTTCATAAAATTTCTTTAGACTTTTGACCAATAAAAATTTTTCCATAGTTAACTGTAAAATGCTTCTGAATATTTTCATACCAGAGAAATTTTCTAAATATATGTCGATTTCAGAAGACATCTTCCCCTATAAGGGGAAAATGTAGCTAAGTCCCTGTCCCCCACCCCAAGGAATGCCGGCTTCTTAAGTGTATGTTTAATCATTTGAAGGCCACGGAATATATACCAGTTACGCACAATTTATTTCAGGAATGAATAAAGCTAAGTTTCAAATTTTTGTTTGGTAGAAATGGTAATTTTCTAAAATGCGTAGTTCCTAAACTAGTATTTCCTTGTAGCATTCTTTTTAATTTGTACGTTTAAAGAATATTTTATCCATAAAGTACAAGAAAGTTAGCTATTTCATATTTTTTGACTGCCTATAGGAGCTGTTCGATTTTGTACTTCTGATATCTTGAATAATGAACTTATTTTCTTGCAAAACTTAACGTACTTGTCTGAGAGTTTTCTTCTCGGGTGTTAAGGAAAAAGGATAATGAACAATTTCAACGAACTTTCGAAACAAGAATGCTCTTTTGGTATTCGTAATTATTTTGCAACACCTTGCTTGTATTCCTGCCCTTCAAATGGTTAACGATGATCTTCCTTTATAAATATGCTGTTAAAATATTTTATCTACTCCAGTAACTAGATTCTGGATAAAAATTTAAACCTTCTTTCTTGAAATGAACTTGCACGATTGTAATTTGTACGAACAAGAACCTTTGACTGGTTAAAAAAATCTGTTTATGCTAATATTCGAAATCAAATGTCAACGAAATGCTTCCAGATATTCAAAGCTGTACATTTCACTTCAATATATAATGAAGAAAAGATTGCTAAATATTGTGCAATAGCCGAACATGCTTTCAGTAGAACCTGCTTTGGAAAACTGTTATGGACATTTTAGAACGCTTGTTAATTTTTTTAAGTTTTTGAAGGTTTTAAACATTGTTTAACAGAATTGAGGAGGAAGTTGGCAGCTTCTCGTGTGCTTAATAGTAGCAAGTTCTAGGTCAACATACTTTTTTGCCAAATAACTGAAAGCAAACTGGTGGTTTTGTTGGATATTTGCTCTAATCCAAAAGCTTGACAATGTTGAACTGTTATTGGGTGGAAGATGAGTACCTATATTTTCAGATTTTTTTTTCTAAAATCTACATCGCGAGGCACTTAAGGGGGTATGTTGAAGAAAATCTACCTCATGGTCTTAGTACCTTAATTTAATTGCAATCAAGTGTGAATCTTCAAGCTGCATTACTGTGAAAAAATCTGCTTTTAAACTCAAATATTGCGCAGCAAAATGTTTCAAAGAATTTATAAACCGGGATGAGTTTGTATATTTATAACTTATGACTGTACAGTGAGTCTTATAAACAGCTTAAATTTTTAAGGTATTAATGTAGTTAATTCATTTTAATGTTCCAAAATTGCAGGATTTTTTCGAAGTACGTGATTTGCTTATTAACAGTAGCATACGTTCATTGATTTAAATTTCCACTTAGATCCGCGTTCCGTACAGTATTTTTAGTGAACTCCTGCTCGAATAAGATTCCTTAGTCCCCTAGCTATCATTTGCAAAGAAGCCATGGCGACGTTTCTTCCCCGCTTCGGTCTCCGAATGCTTTGCCCGGCTCAGCGCTGCCACTGGGGGCCCCCGCAACGCTGAGCCTCGGCTCGGGTATTCGACGACCCAAGCCGAGAAGAGAGACTGCCTCAGAACGAGAATCTTGAGCATCCTGTCTGTGCAACGATGTGGGTTCAACCTGCGTGCCTTTTTTCTGTAACTCTTGAAAATTAATTGGTAAGCTGAAGGTTGAACCTGAAGTATTAAACTACAATTTCTTTCTAAATTTGAAAAATGAATCTATTTGTTCGTGGTCAAATACCGTTTTGAATGATGAAACTCAAACTAAAAAGGACGATTCTTTAATTTAAAAATGTTATCGGTTAGAGTTATCAAAACTTGGCTATTTCGGATGCAGTATAGAATGTAAATGGCTAATAATCGGGACTCTGGCAAAAATCCTACGTATTAAATTTTTAAATTAAGATTTTAGTTTAGTTTCGCTTGCAGCGTTACATGCGCATTACCCATAGGATTTACTTGCTTTGTTAGAAACCCAAGAAAATTTTTTTGCTTTCTTATGGCTAAAATATTCTTCGCTGGTAGAATACTCGAATACACCCTAAAACTTCTGAAAATAAGTATTTTTATTTGTTGAAATTACTTTAGATACTGTATAAAAATTTCAGTTTACATACGACTGTGCAGTGTAGTATTGTCTGTTTAACGGCAAGTTCTCAATTGTTTATAGATACTTGCACTAGAGTATTTTTATGTCCAAACTGACTGGTCAGTAAAATGGGGTTATAATGTCCAATAAAATTGGGCATAGCTGGAGTATTGACAATATAATCTAGAACTTCCAAAAATACATTGGACATTTTTTAAACGTCCAGTCCCCAATTATATATTGAAGTGAAATCGATAACTTTGCTTCATGAAATGCTTTTTAAAAATGATTATTCTTAAAGCAACATCTGTAGTACTGTGTTTATCCTGTTCAAAATAAGTTGAAGATGTGCAATTTTTATGTTCAATAGTTTATTGACAGTTATGACTTGTTTATAGCATAATCGTATAACGACAGTTTAATGTTTCTAAAAATGGATGTTAAACAGTTGAAACTGTCCTGATTTACGAAAGTGCAACTGAAAATTCTCCCAACGTGGCCAAAAGTCTAGAAATACCTTGAAACTTTTTTTGAAGTTGTCCTTATCTAATGCTATCTATTCTATCCTATTTTACTTTCGCAATATCGATAATATAACTTACCGAAATGACTACCATTCATTCACCCCATTTTTACATTAATGACTTGTGGTACAATTTATGCACAAGTTCTTAATTTGTGAAATACAATGAAATTTGAAAAACTGAAACAAAAAATACGCAACGCCTAATTAAACTGCACTAAAAATAATTCCTGGACTTGTTAAAGATCCTTTTCTTTGTCATACCATGCAGTTTACCTTTTTATTGCTACTAATAAGAAAACGGGGGAAAATATTCTGCAATAGAAGCATATACTCACTTTTACAGAATGTATCTTCTATTCGATGGACAGTAATTTATTTTTTAAACATAAATCCAAATTTATAGGAAGGTTTTAGACAATTTGAATTATATTCATACTTGTTACACTTTAAAAAAACGAAAACGTACTCTTTCAAGACTGCCGCCCTTCGCCTTTTGTTTTACGACTTGGAGGACGAATTCAAAAATGTAAAATTGCAGGCTTTCTTGCATACTATACTTTGCTTTAAAGATTTTATGAATAAACTTATGTGCTAAATTTTAAAATCCAGATCATTTTGACCTCCCCCCCCCCTTCTATGGGTTACGAACATGGAAATGCTGTCTAATATGGCACTCATTAAACTCGCATGCTAAATTTCTTATTAGTTTCAGCAGTTTGACTGAAGTAGTATTGACATGGTATAAATCTTGCTTTCTTGTCTCCTTAATGAAGGCTCGTTACGGCACATTTAGGATTATTTTAGCATAGATAAAATGCATTTTGGTCACTGTTTATTTCAAAAGGATTAATTGTACTCAATGGTTTATGATTGAAGTTAGACGTACCAATGTTCAAAACGAGTAAAACTTCAAAATTTTAAGTCTTTTTTTTCCTTCGTGATATTTACAAGGTGAAAGTTTATTAACGTAGAATCGTAAATTTGGATCATAATTGTGCATTCGCAATTTTTGTTACTCATTTCTTTTGTTACTCATTTCGCTTAGTTGCACTTCTTATGTAATTGATTAGTGATTCAATAGTTTTTAAATCATGGAATATGCATGCATTGTAAAAATTTGTATTTCATGAAGCATCTATTTTGTATGTTATGTATTTTAATAAAACATTTTGTTCATATTTTTAGTGTCTTCAATTGAAGAAACAATTCATTCTTTCAGGTCATATTTCGAAACATTGATAGTGTTTGGAGTAGGGTCAGGTGGGGGTAAAATGAAGTCTACAGAATACGGGGAAAACAAATGTCAAATACATAGCAAAAAAATTTTTTGGGGTTTATTTACCTCGCTAGCAATGTTTTATGATTTAGTGACATTCTTTTAAGTAATCACAATATTTAGTTTAAAGTTTAACTCGCTATTGAACATTAAAATTTACTTTGCGGTAGCTATTTTGAGATTCAGTTCTAGAAATTTTGATGCAAACGATATCCTTAAGGAATATATTTCTGAATAGTTATTCATATTTTATTTTGGAGTTAGTTTGAATTTGGGTAAAATGATGGTAATGTTAGTCTGCTATTTTAAGGCTGTGTATCATTTTAATGTTTTTAAATCTGTAACGCAATTTATGATAGAAATTTTTATTCTCACCATTACTACTTTAATGTTCACTTCAAAATAAGAAAAATAACCGCAAACCTACGATATTTGAATATTTATATATAAATAGGTGCCAACAGGATATATTTGCAGTTTGAGAGGAAAGCATGGCGACCATGAAATAAAGTAGGTTAATCTTCAAATTTTGTGAAGAAAAGTCACTCTTCAGTTAAAAAAATTAGTGTACAAAATAGTCTGACCATAAAACCTCTTTTGGACAAAATATTTGCCGGCTGTTAAGTACTTCGCTAAAAATTCTATTAAAATTTGTAGAGATTTGTCAAAGTAAAAGGCGTTATTTAAATTAAATACCTTGCAAAATCCAATTTGGAAATGTGTAATTTTGGAAAAGATGACTTCACTAAAGTTCAAACTGAACAGATATGTCAGAGGACACGGCAGAGTTCGATAGTGTAGGGCATTACTCTTAACTTTTAATAGCCAAAGTAAAAATGCATGCAAAACGGTTTCATAAAGTACTTTATAATATTTTGCAGTTGATTATATTCATGAAACAGTTTCCTAGGATTTGTTTTTTCTTTCTAGTCACTTTACTCCCACACTTTGGGGTAAAACGATCATAACAAGTCAGAAAAAGTAATTCCTCAGTTTTAATGTTTCTAAAAGAAAACAAATTTCTAGCAATTCTTAGATAGCCCAATGCAAAGTATTTTTAAGATTTTAAATATGTTGCATCTTTTTTTTGGGTAGCTTAGCAAAGTTGAAAATGGCTAAATTTAGGGTCATTTTGCCCCACCAGAATCTGTTGTGCGAGAATTTTTAATATTGCACGCTTCAGAAAGCTCTTTCAGATTTTTAACCCTTTAAAGCGCAGTGATCCGGCTCTGGGAACACCCAACTCTGACGCTTTGACTGTTGCCAGTCACGAAGAATGGATTTGATTTCTATAAAAATAGTTGCGGGTGACCTAGCTCCACGGGAATCCTTTACTTTTTAGCACGTCATTTCCCGTAAAAAAATTGTCACGATTCTTTTTAACAGCACTGACATCTGCTGAAAAATGGAAGAATGTGAGAACAGCTGGATAGATTGCCCTATGCTGAAAAAAGGGCAGCCGTTGTCACCGCTCGACTTAACTACCAGCAAGATGACGGACGATCGAAACGTTCATCGCGTGCCAAAGATCTAGAGACCCCCCTCAAGCAGGCAGGGCCTTATTATCGCATGGGCAAATCGGGACTTTACCCAGGGCCCCCCCAATTTCAAATGTTCTGAAATATTCTTTTTTATAGCAAAATTTTACAAAAAATAAAACTAATTTCATAGATCAGAGGCCCCCAAATCCATCAATGCCCGGAGCCCCTGTTGGTCATAATCGGGCCCTGCAAGCAGAGTGTTAAAGTCAAGCTCTATTAAAATCTATCTGAGGTCAGACTTACTAAATCGTATATGGTAGCATGCACATGTGTAACATAAGAGTGTGCTAGCAGAGTACAAGAGTTTTCTTTACGGGTGCATATTCAGATTGCAGTCGAGGAAGTTATTTAACGCCAGTTCATTTAAAAAGCTGTTTAAAGAATTCTATTTTCAGCACAAGCTATATTTTTATGTTACTTTAATAGATACACATAGTTAAACATTAATCTGCTTTATGGCAATCTATATTCATAATATAACTAATGAAATTGCTAATAAATATTACAAAGCTCAAAGCATGTACATTAATTTTTCTCAAATTCATTTTGTATAGAACCCCTATTTCGTAGCTCGAAAAGTGCTCTAATTTTAACCAGCTGTAACTCGGTGATTTTAGGTCGTAGGACAATTTTTTTTTTTATTGTGCATGAAATTGCATAAAGGAAAATTTTCTAAATATAATTGATAGGATCGGGGACCGTATAAAAATTTAAATTTCATAATTTTTATAGGATTTGATTTATTGACTTCGATTGTTTCTCATAGTAGATTACACAATTTAAAGCATTTATGCAATTGGAACTATGTGTCCCTGACTAACGGTTTAAGAAATAGCCATTGGACAGCGTTAGCACTGGACACCCTGTATATACACAAACAGTGAAATCCTGATTCAACAGGGAACAGAAAAAGAATTTTGCTGAAATGAAATTTCATTACGTTTTATCAGTTGGGACCAGCGAGTTCAAAGACCGAAAATGTTACTACTTCTTTTCTTAGTCTAAAAAGCAGATATT
>JAWZYV010001676.1:0-16724 GCA_038373885.1 Cheiracanthium punctorium | reverse complement strand
CAGAGTAGTCCACACAACACTATCAGTCTACTTTAATTTAAAGAAATCTTTTATATTTTTCACGATAAGAGAGAGAGAGATAATAAAAAATATAGAACGGATTTGGGGCCCCCTCTGAAGCCGGCGCCCAGGTGCCTTGCATCCGCAGCACCCCCCCTGTGGCCGGCCCTGCTCCTAAGCGGCGTATTCGATTGAACTCAAACTTGGTATGTATATTATAGGTCACTGTCGCAAGACCGGTATTGATTTTGGTGAGTATAGGATTTATAGTTCGTTTACAGGACTGCGAAAAAGATTTACATAATGACCAATGGGCAGAAATTCTCGAAAATGCACTAGCTTCTAATCGATGCATTTGACTGAACACAAATTGGACACATCTATAAAAGGTCATGATCACATGATTTGCATAGATTTTCGTGTGTGCAGTGTTGATAGTGTTATGAATTTTTGGGGAAACACACTTTTCTGGGGGCTAAACTAGTAATTTGTATTCTACGCGTCAAATAATTGAATTTTGCATTTTGTTGCATCTAAATTGGTTAACTTCGACGGAAGATATGGAGTTTTGGATTTTCCCATTCGTTAACATAGAATTTTTTAGAAATCTCGAAAAATATCGATGCTAGAGCTTAGATGACGCCACTTTTGGGGACTTATTTTTCATGCCAAAATTTGCCAAAATAATTCAATTATTATAATAATCGTGATAATTTTTTTTACGTGAAATGACGTGCTAAAAAGTAAAGGATTCTCATGGAGCTATGTCACCCGCAACTATTTTTATGTAAATCAAATCTATTCTTTGTGACTGGCAACAGCCAAAACGCCAGAGTTTGGTTTTCCCAGAGTGGGAACACTGCATGTTAAAGTGTTAATTCTATCCTATTCTGCTCTAAATCACTGTAAATTAATTCAACCACACCGCGATGACGCGTCTGGCTAGAAGACTTATAAACAATGCGTGTGGAAGGTTGGTCTGGAACAAGAAACGGGGTTCTAAAGTGTACCAGCACGGCCTGTCAACCTCTTGAGAGCTGCTTATCATATAGCCTCTCGGCTCTCGACTACTACGCATCAACCCTCGGCTCTATGAAGTTGTTGTAATTTACCTATGCACCTTAGAAAATTAAAGTCTACTTATAGAACCTGAAAATGCTTCTTTTATTCGTCACACACACACAGGGTGATTCGCTACCAGACTGATAAACTTGCGGGGGGTGTAGGGGGTACAGAGACGGTTCAGAATCACATAGTGCATCGTCTTCATGTACCTGTCAATAAACACTTTGGAAGAAGTGTTGAAGTGTACGACTAATTTCTTAACCAAGTTTCATAAACAATGGGCTTTCCTCAGAGAATTTCATGAGTGTAATGAAAGAAACAATTCTGAAATAACGATTTTTATCAAGTGCAATCAGTGAAGGAGGAATTAGTTTTTGAAAAACCATGGTCGGAAAGTTTGCTATAACTTAAACACTTCTTCTAAAGTGATTATTAACAGGTACATGAAGACGACGTTTCCGACCCCGCATTGCTATGTGATTCCGAACCGCCTATGCACCCCCTATAAGTTTGTCAGTCTGCTAGTGAATCACCCTGTATATACATTTATACATGTGTTTATGTATATGTACGTAGAGAGCCCAGTCGGGGCACCGGGGATAAAATCTTCGGTATCCCTTTGCTATCCAGAAACCCTTTTGATCAGATCCTTATTTTCAACTACGGCCACGGGCGCCGACTTGTAAAAATTATTGGGGGGGCTCGTATCCTTACGGAGGTGGACGGGGGGACACAAAATCCTTCTCTCCGTCAGTATAATTAAGGGGTTCAGAAATTTTAGAATTGAGATTTCAAAATGTGCTTTTTTAACATAACACTTTCATGAAAATAAAAGGAATTCCATTTAATAAATTTTTCAAAAATTTTTTGAACTCATTTTTTAAATTAAGTTTTTGAACTCAAGATCTCGAATCAGTCTTCAGTACACATATGGAGAAAGCAAATCTCCCTTCTGAAAGAACAACTGAATTTTAATTAAGTTAATAACAGCAAAACAAGTAAAATCTTTTTCGAAATGTATTTAATGATAATTTCATAGGAAAGAAAATGCATGCAGTCAAATGTGGAAAACTGTTCTGCAAAACATTACTCCAGCTAATATTTCAAAATACCCTAGAAGTACAAACGAGACGAAATACTAAAATCTGGATTATTTTATTTACTTGCAAACATTCATCACAGATAATTTTTACTGATATAAAATAGTATTTTTTATTTTACTACATGATGAAATACCCATAAATTGAATCGACTTTAATTAAATGTCGCACTACTTTAAGACAGAAAAACTGATCACATTTAAATTACATTTTTTGACAACTTTTTACAGATTACATTTAAAATTACTTAAAAAAAAATAAACAAAGAAGTAATAAATACCTCCTTTCCATGTATTAAAACAAATCAAACAAATATACAAACCATCATACAAAGTTACAAGTCCTCTCTTCGACACATACATTTTAAACGGATTTCCGTGATTTGAATTGTAAAAACAAATAAATAAATAAAATATACTTTTAAATTCATTCTCATAGTATTTTCACAGCAGGAAAAAAATTAATTTTTCAATAATATCATCCTTGTTAACATTTAAAAATGATTTAACAAAGAAATCCAAGTGCGAGAATATATCAAAATTCAGAGTCTACACTATTTTAGGTCTTCATAAACATTTTAATACTGAAAACTTTCATTTTACATTAAACTAAGAATACTCATATAATCTTTCAATAACATTAAAAATGAAAAGAAATGTTGAAATGCGGTGTTATGGCCAACTATCTGCGCGAGGGATCTAGGCCGGGGGGGGGGGGGGCTTCGTGTGGAACTTGGCATAGAAAACTCGACATATAAAATCTGCATTGCACTTTAAATCACACTTCTTTTTGGAAAACCGTTCCAGATTACCTTAACAATTATAAAAACAAATTAAACCAGCACATAAGCAATTGGCAAATCAGAGACGCTCCTGGCAAAATGGACACATAGTAATCATTTTATAAACTAAAACCATAATGAATTATGCTATTTGAAACATATTTTGATGATATTTGTGCAACAATATATGAAAATTTATTTTTATTCAGTACGGAGAAAAGTTGTATAAAATATAATCGTGCTTTAAATTTAAAAGTGGAATAACACAGAAACAGATATACAATGCCAAAATTATCACTCTGTAGATATTTACAGACAATTTTTAAGAATACTCAATAGTATGAAAAATGGAAACAAAATGAATGAAATCTAATTCGAAATCATAGTCTACGCCATATTATTTTTAAAACATATATAAAAACTCCACTGCACTCTAAATCACCCTTCTATTTGGAAAATTGTTCCAGATTACCTTAACAATTATCAAAACAAATTAAACTAGCACACTAGCAATTGGTAAGTCAGAGACGCTTTGGCTAAATGGATACATAGTATTCATTTTATAAACTAAAACCATAACGCATTATGTTATTTGAAATTTATTCTGATGATATTTGTGCAACAATATACGAAAATTAATTTTTATTCAGAACGGAAAAAAGTTGTATAAAATATGATTGTGATGACTGGGGTACGAAGGGTATTTTGTTTATAAGCCTTCTTATGATTACCATAGCCCGTTCGTGTAAACATAGTGCTAAAAGTTCTCCTTATTGAATTTGCAAAATATACATCCATCTAATGCAAGGTATCACTGAAATGTGCACATAAAAATTCAAGCTAAATAGTCAGCTTCAAACTTTCTAGCACATATTCATTCAAATTTCAATTAAGAAGTGTACAATGCCAAAAAGTGTTTCTTGTGTACGAAGTCAATAATGAATCAGAATTATTTTCTCAGAGTTACATATACATATACTGTATAAATATTAACACTAAAATAGCTTTAATAATGTTTGATATTATTTTTTCCTTCTAAATTTTAACGCAGGCCTCTAAAATGGTAGGAGCCCACAGGTGAAAGCCTACTCAGCCTAAGGGGTAATCCGGCCCTGTTTAGGTATAGTCCCTCTTTCCCCATGAAGCCCCCTCCTTCCTCCTCTATAATTTTTATGGTTTTGTAGCAGTTACGCTAGTTTGATATTCCATAAATAATAATTTACAAACATAGGTGCTTCATAGAGTGCTTTTACAGAAGAGGGAGGCTATTTGCAAGTGTGGGGTGGAGGTGGGGGTCGAATACGAGTATATGTATCACACGCCCAATTCACACATTTTTCTAAAACCATTTTTTGATTTTGATCGTTTTCTTTCATTGTGGGTTCGAGGCAACTACCCCATTCAACCTTACGTTAATCATGTTCGCTGTGACTCCCCTTTCCTTTGCCCTCTATGTATGGATGAATATGGATGAATGCACATATTTACAAAACGGCTGCATATTTTTCTGCCAAGGAACAACGACTGAGCACATAGTCAGAATATTGTGTGCATACTCCAGTGTTGTTATAAAATAAAGTAAATTAGTCAGAGACTAATGGTTTTCTAAAGAGGAATTCTCTTTTAGCAACACAATATGATATGTATGCATATGATCAAGGCCTCTCTGAATTTTGGGCCTTGTCCAAGCTCGGTTTGGGCCCTCGTTTTTTTTCTTCCTTCTTTCTTGGCGAGATGGTTAATCTAGGCCCATGACCACTGTGACCCCCCTCTGGATCCGCCACTGGCACCATATGCAGCCAAGAGTAGCAAAATAATGAACCGAAATTCGCCTAAAACAACGAGTCTTCTTAAAGATTTCATGGTTTTCAAATGTTCGTTTCTAAATTTTCGTATTTATGTGTAAACTAACAAAAATTTTTGAAAATCGTAGGGGGGCTGGGAGACAGCTAAGTAGTGCTCAGCCCGCGTAGCCCCCCCCCCTACTCTGATTACGCCCTTGATGGGGGATAGAGTTTTATATGTAAAAAGAGAAGATAAGAGCAAGCAATTATAAAATATAATCCAGAAGTTGTGCTGCTCGAAGATTTTTATGAAATCATTTTTTATTTAGCTCTTAACTGTAGCTAAATCAGAAACGTTAAGCGTTCGATATTAGTAAAGTTTTGATAAAGCGTATAAAGAAATGAATACTGTCTATATCCGAAACTGTATTAAACATCAATTTTTCATCTATCTCACAAAGTTCTTCATGATTTAAAATCTTCAAACTTAAATTTGACTATCAATTTTCTGCCTTGAATTGTTTTTAAGTCACATTTAAACGGTTTATTTTCAGCATCGAAACTTAATACTGCTGGGAAATGGGAATGTCACAATCGTTTGCAGTTTTGCACAATGGGAAAATCTCTCTTATGGTCAGACGTCTACAGAAGAGTCTGTATCTCACAATAGAACAAAAGTGAAAGCTTTTGCTGTACTGATTTAAAAAAGAAAGATTACATTACATGAGAACGACCCTCCTAAAAAAAAGCGCAGTCTTCTCCCTACTAGAAAGCAATTCCATCATCAATTGTGTCACGGTGTAAAATCTGAAGGGTTCTTGTAGGGGAAAACACTCGTTTCTTTTTGCCTAGCTATCTGATGGTCATTTGTTTGTGCTTGCGCTCTTGATAAAGAAGGTTGACATCCGTGCCTTACGGCATTACAGGCGCCCAACGTAATTCCTGAATCCCTGTGAGAAAAAGGGGAGTGGGAGACAGAAGCTAGACATTCTCTATTTTTAGGATTCTTAAGTTTAACCGTTTTGGAGGAAGAAATATGATTTGACACAAAAAAGTTCAAATTTTTGAAGGGGCTCAGCCCCCTGAATAAAAATATTGGGGGGGCTGAAGCCCCTTCAAGCCCCATGAAGTCGGCGCCTATGACTACGGCCATTAGGCCCGGGCCTAGGCACCACCCGCGGGTGGTGGCCTAGGGCCCCTGAATATTGGATCCCCCGAAGAGAAAATCTCAATTCAATGTTTCTTAATTTATATTTTTTAATTGCAGATTTTTATATAACCTTTCTATCCTTTGAAAAGTTTTCAAACAATATTTTAAACAAGCTGCCAATCTGCTCGATGATTGGATGATATTTATAGCCAGGGGTTGAAAAAAAGTTATAAATTCTTAGGCATTTTATATACAGATTGAATTTGTTTGTTGAATTCATCATGCAAGATAATAGACGACTGCCCTTTTGGAAAAAAAAAAGACCAGGCTTTCGACAGCAGGGCACAACCTGACAGTCATTTACCTTTGGAAATTTCACACTGCCTACAGTGTCAGGGAGTCCCCCATCCAGAGTTGTGACTATAATCAAGAATTTTCTATTGCTTTTGGTGTCGTATTACATCAGTCTTTTATTCCTTATTAAAATTATTAATTATTTAAAGAAACTTTAAATTAATAGTAATCGGAAAATAATTAATAGAATTAAAATTGTTAATTTAAAAGTATTATAATTTAATAAACATCCGTGCTCTAAAAAATACCAACATTTTATTATGAAGGTTTTGTCACTTCCATCAGGAAATTGTATTTGGAACGTTAACAACATTTTTGCATGACATGTTTCCTCAGTATTGAAAATATTAATATTTTTATTCATAGTACTTCCATTCAAGCAGTTAGCCAAAAAATTTCAGAAGTCAAAAAAATTGGAAAGTTCAAAATTTCACGTAGAAAGTCTTAATCTTTAACATTTTGTTAAGGAAAAATCAAAATTTATTTGTTTGGGTGGGTCCACAGTCTCTCCTCTGGCTATGCCCTTGAAGGGGAGAGCTGGGTTTGAACCCAGGGACTTATGGGTGGTAGAAAGAGGCGCAATCCGGCTCGGCCAAAAGATCCCATTCGACTGGCCTTGAATTGCCGGGTGTTGTGTGCGCGGAGGTAATCTCATGCCGCCACACTACTCCCCCCTCCCCACCCCTAGAGAGTCAGTCGGAGGCTGACGAACGATGTTCCAAACGTTATGGAACGCTGCCACTCGTTGTGGACTTTGGGCCCGTTCGAGAATTCACCGGTTGGTTATGCACCGGTGCTACCGGTTGCGGTCATTCTTCGGTTAAGGGACGTCACGGTTGTCAACCGATTTCGGTCATCCTCACCACATCCAATTCCAAGCCAAGAAAACAAAAATAAACATTGGCAACACTACGCTAATAACCGGAATAACCCACCTAGCTAGCAGGGTCATTCTGGTTGCGCTCTGGTCACGCTGAGCAGACAACCGCTACATGACCGAAACGTTTTCGAGCGCGGTTAATTCCAGAGCTCCGCCTTTTCGAACGCTCTGGTCGTGCACCGTTGCACAACCGATGAATTCTCGAACGCGCCCTTTGTGAGGTTGCTGCCGCTCGTTACGGACTTTGAAAGAGCCGAGCGAGAAATGGTAGAGGGCGGTGTTGGCACCATCTGTCGCTGTAGGCGAGAAGGAGAATGCGTGCTCATTGTTCGGGTCGCCAATGAAAGGGAGAGCGTGTGGTGAGAGCTGGGTTTGAACCATGGACTTAGATTCGAAAGGACTTACATCGGCAATGGGATGCTTTCCCTGAAAACGGACCTAGAGGATGGGCATGGAATGGATTGATTAGGAGAATATCTGTTGCTGCCATCTAGCGATAATAGTTGTCAAAAAAACTTTTTCCATAAATTAGGAGGCGATATATCTATTTTATTAATTATTTATTTGTATTTGGAAATTGATAAAATATAATAACGCTTTTAAAAATAAATAATCAAAGTTATGTATGCATATTTAAATAGTTTTTGTGGTAATCCTCAAGGTTTTTGTAGCTATTTAAACTGCATTTTTAAGATTTATAATTTTTTTTTTTAGTGCTTCTTTACACCCCAGCACCAACTTTTTTGTGGCACTAGGTAATATAGGAAAAATATTCTCAAAGTACTCAAGCTGCAAAAAAATTAACAGCATTATATTTATGTTACTTGTGCTATTATCATGAAATATAATTAAAAAAAAACTTCTCATTTTTTATAACCTCTTCTTTAAATAATATAACAGGTATAGTGAAATTATAAAAATAATTAAATAAAACTATCAACTTCTCCTAGTGTCAAAAAAAAAAGTTGGTGGTGAGGTGTAATGAAGCACTAAAAGAAAAAAAAAATTATTAACTTTAAAAATGCAGTTTAAATGGCTACAAAAACCTTGAGGATTACCACAAAAACTATTTAAATATGCATACATAACTCTGATTATTTATTTTTAAAAGCGTTATTATATTTCTTCAATTTCGAATGTAAAAATGGAACTGGGGACACTTTTTAATTATTGCATTGTTTTTCAATTAAATTACTGTTAATTATTGCATTAATTATAAATGTCCTCAGTTTTGTTGTCAGAATCGGGGACATGTCCCCGATTCTGACTACAAAAATCTGGTCACCTTAAGAAAGAGGCGCAATCCGGCTCGGCCAAAAGGTACCCATTCCACCGGCCTTCAATTGCCGGGTGTTCTGTGCGCGGAAGTAATCTCGTGCCGCCACACCCTTTCTTCAACTATTTAACAGTGTGTCCCAAAAAAAAAAAAAAAAAAAAAAAAAACTTTTCTTAAAAAAGAAGACTAAATCACTAACACTTGTTTTTTTTATGAAGTTGCTGGATTATGCTCTAGCTGGTTTTTGTATTTTTGTTTAAAAATTAATTGGAAACTTCTGGGGACATATTCTGTATTTGGACATTTTCTTTCTTCTTTTTTTCAAAATTGACAACACACAATTTAATATTATATAGCAGTAGGGCCCCCTTCCCAAGGTGAGGACCTGGGGATATTTCCCTTGCTCCCCCTCCCTCTCTGCACCACTGTGTGTACGTTTGTATCTTTGAACCCCCCCCCACCCTTGGAAAATTTGGTCCCCCTATAAAAACGGCCTGACTAAATATTACATATATTTGATGCCGCATGGGCGTAGCCAGCGAGGGGCAGGGTGGGGCAGCTGCCCCCTAAAATGAGCTAGTCATAGGGTCTGATTATGACAAACCGGGCATTCTCCGGTTAGACTACATGCCTCCCCCCCCCCCCCCGCCGCTAATGAAAATCCTTGCTACGCCCTTGTTCATGCATTTAAGAATGTGCCATCTAAATTGTTTATACTTTCTCTGTGTATACACCAAAATAGAATTGAAATCGGAGTTATCAATAAGAAAAAAAAATATGAAAAACAGATATTTAACTTTAACGCTTTAACACGGAATCAATGGAGTTTCAGAACAGTTTGCCGTTTCCTGAATAGTTACAGCTTTGGCCGTTAGAAAGTTTTGCTCATGCCGTAGCCTACGAGGATTGTGTTGTGTTAAGCCTGTTACGTTCGCCTTGAAAACGCGAAATAGGGCGAGAAGATATCGCCTCTAGAGGGCGCTTTTACCGGGGAAAATATCGATCAGCTGGTCCGGATTTCGCGCATCTGAGTTTTAAAAAACTTCGTGTATTATTGGATTACTTGTAAAAATGTGAAAATATTCCTTGATTTTTAACACATTAGAGTTTTAATAACTTGGATTAATCTTTGTAAAAAACTGAAAATGCAAAATGACAGTATTTAAATAGCGTTATCGCATGCAACACTGTAAATAATGCAATTTGCTCTTAGATTCTGTATTAAATGGTCGTATTAAATTTAATTTTTGTATCAATGTGTCATTTATTGCTTGTTTGATCATTTGCAGCAAAATGATGCTTTTCAAAAATAAAAACTTGCAAATTCTTTTAGAAAATAATACTTTTAATACATACATAAAATTACATACATTGCATAAAATTAATGAAAAATAATAAAAGGGTGAACAGTAAAAATAAATTTATCACAGATATGGTTGTCAAGGGTGATTGTGCCTCTAAATAAAAATCCCTGAAATTTATATCATTTTTAAGGAAAAACCTTGAACTAAAAGAAAGTTAATTACATATAACAAATAGTTAATTACATGCTACCAATATTAGATTTAATGTACTGATAGTAAATAGTCAAGCAGTGAAATTCCTTAATTTTAACAATGAAAATGAAAAAATTATCTAACTTCTGATGGATTTCACTCTTTAGATGTTTAATGATAAATTAGTGTCCTTTGAATGGGATTCTTAAATCCTGAATACTAAATATATTTTATTTGTGATAAATCTGTTTCTGACATAGAATTATCAGTTACTATTCTTAAAATTTTAAAACCAGCCTTTTCCACATTTTCTATGACAGAAACTGTTAATTTATGTAGTTCATTGCCAGTCAATTGGTTTGTGAAGAAATATGCAACAGGAATCCTATAATCAGTTGATAGCCCTTTAAAAGGAAACACAAAAGATTATTTGCCAACCTGTCACTGATTCCTATTTTTTCAATTTCAGTATCACAACTACCTAAAAACATATCAAGCTTTCTGTCATACATTAATTTTGCTTTGATTGCCATTTCATCTATTATTAATGAGCCAATTTTTTCTTCTTCATGTGTTAAGTTTTTAAATTCATGATGAAGTCGCAACTGTATTAATGAAGTTATCCCAGTTTCTCCTGTTGAGTATCCAAGATACTTCTTTAATGTGCATTTGTGAGGAAGATTAAAAATACCCATGTTTCTAACAAAATCATATCCTTTAGGTGAACGTTTCTGCCACAAAATGTAAAATTTTAGAGCTGTGCTATTCAGAGTAACTTTTTTCTTGCCATAATTTGAAATTTGCTCCATCAGCATAATAGCAGACATCTTATTTTCTGACTTTTCCTTTATTATTTTTTTTAGTTGCCGCTCTTCCATACTTTCTTTCTTTCTTCCTGCTTTTAAGGCAGAAATTTTATTTTTTATTTTTTAATTCTGTTCTGCAATGTAGAATTAACTTTCCTTAGAGCTCTCAACCGGTTGTGAAGCTTTTTAGTTGTAAGTGTTGCTTTCTTTTTTTGCACTGTAACATTACAATTAGCAGAACTACTTTCAATTGGTTCTGCCGGTAAATTAACTGAGGATTCTCAGAATTCTTTTCTAAACAGCACTTTTTCAATACTGTATTTTCACAAAATCTTGAACTGGGCGACTTCCTTTTTTTGGATGATCCTGGAAGTTTGTACGATGGATATCCTGGGAAAATACTCGGAATAGCACTTGGAACCAGCCTTTTTCTCTTCGTGCTTTTGCTAAAATCATCATTTGTGAAATGTTTTTCACACACTACCGAATGATCTGTAGATTTCCACAAACTTCCCCGTTTTTCTCCTTCCTTGGATATAGCATTTATCCAAGCTGCTCTAATCTCTAAATTTGATGGAAATTCAAAGAAACTTGTTTTTATAGATCCTCCAGCTATCGATTTACAAATCGGTACACAACAGTACTTCATTGTAGCGTTTTATTAGCGTTTAAACGAACACAAATAAGACTCAGTTTAGCATGTAAACAAATGGAAATTCGGGATGTGTTTTCCCCGGTAAACGCGCCATCTAGCGGCTAGAAATGAACGTATTTTTGTCTACCTTTTTAGCTTTGAAAAACGGCCAAAGTAACAGGCTGGAGATAATCCCCGTAGGCTACGAAAGTACTCACAATTACTGTATATAAAATTGGCAACACTATTTCTCAATCCTAGAATCCAGCATGTGTTGATGTTTTGGTTGAAAAAGAATCAGTAAAGGTGTGTGTTTAATTGTTTGTCAATAATAAAATGTTTCAATCAAATGAATTACCTTGTAAAATGTCTCGGAAGTAAAAAATATTTGAATTCTTAAGTTTACCTGACACTGCAAATAGTAATTTTTCAAACCAAATTTCTGATTACTTACTACAATTTATAGAAATTGCTTGATCTGATTTTTAGCTGCTTTAATAATTAGAAACTTTATTATTCATGGATATATTGTTTCCTCGAATTCGATGGACAGTTTTAAAGTTTTCTTTGGTCTATGTTCCAGTGGCGGCCCGTGGTCAAAACAGTTAGTGCAGCCGGAAGCATATGAGCCCCCCCCCCTCCCTTTCCTCCGGACAGGATTGGAAAATCTTTGTTACTGAATTCGAAAGCTGGCGGATTAAGCCCTCACCGAGAAAAAAAAAGACATAAAAAATGTAAGGATCCTATTTATTCATAAAATGGACATAAATTTCAACCAGCCGCTCTTATCCTCAAAATTGCATCAATCCGTGTCTGATTCGAAGTTTCCTTAGAATTTTCTTTTGTAACGATAACTTGAGACGAAAAGAAAAAAAAAAGAGAAAACTTACTTATTTTTTATAAGTCAAATCAATCCTCCTTTCTTTTAAACTTGCGAATCGGTCAGTGATGCTCTCATAAAAAGGCGTTGTTTTAATTCAGATATCCATAATGTTAAAAGCTCTTTAAAATTTCCCATGTTTAAAGAAGTTTCTCGCTCGCCATGTCCTCTAAATGCCAGTTCTTGCTTACTTAAAAACAATACTGCTTTGATGGGTAATTGTCAATTCATAAGCGTCTATTCAGGCTTACCTTCTTGATAAATTCAGCAATATAAAGTCGAGAGTTTTCCAAACATATATTCTCCTTACCCCCTCCCTCACTTCTCGTCAGAGCCAATCAGTTAGTCGAGTTCTCAAGTTCAGCCGCTGTTAAAAAGTCTTCCATCGGCTGTATCAGCTGCATACTCCCTATGCCGGAGAGGCTGCTTACGTAGCCGTTGTCATGGCAACGGTGCTGCCAATTTTCTTTTCAGCGCTCTGGGCTGAACCAAAGATTTTCCCAATTGAATTGCGGGAAGATTAAAGTGCTTTTCTTCTGAATGAGCGATCCGGCCACAACACGTTTTTTTTTGTTTGTTTTTATCAGAGATTTTTTTAATTTTCCCTAGGAATTTCACAATTCTAATCTGAATTCAGGAAAATTAGTAGTATAAATTATTTTAAAGTATGTGCTGATAATTTCAAGTGCAGCCCGGCTGTACTTGCTGTATCCCACGAGCCGCCACTGCTATGTTCCGTATCCGGTGCCCCTTTTTTATGGCGCCATCGTGAACGATGTTCAGCTGGAGAAAAGTACCCTGCTGATGGTAGTTTTGGCTAGCAACCATAAAGAAATGTGTAGAGCTTGGCGACTTTTTTTTGGGGAGGTATGATCATGCGTCAAATATTGTAAATTGGATATTTTAGAACTGTTGAAAGATCCAAAATTTCTTGCACTTCACGCATTCGTAAGTTATTTTTTATTCTAGCTACTGGGTGTAGAGATCGGCGGTTAGACTCATTTTACTGATTCGAATCTCAACTCACTCACTACTTCGATGATTCGAATCAGTGATTCGAATCAATAAAACAACTAAAGAAATTTTCCCTCTCTCTGCGCCAAAAGCCATACTATTTAAACACCCTTCACCCATTCATCGGGTTTCTTCTCCGCTGAGTTCTCGGGCAGCTAGCATCTCTCGGGAGTAATTCAGTTACCGGGTGTCGCCTATTTTTGGCGACTTTTTTTTCTCGCCAACACCCGCTACTTGGCGCTTTTTTTTTTTGTCGCCAAATTTTTCACGTGTGAAACACCATTTTAGAATACGATAAAATAATACAACATGTTGAGCACTGTCAGGAAATACAAATTACTTTAACACATTAAAATTCCACAGATATTCCACTTAAAAAAAAGCAATAAAACAAAATACACCATCCATACTTAACACTAAAAATTGTCAGCAAATTCAGTAACAGGCAATTAAAAATGAGCAAACAGTAAACCACTTTTAACTAAAAAAATTTCAGAATGTTAAGCAATTTAGTTCTACAGCTACGTAAACTATGCAACCAGTGGACCGTTTTTAACTAAAAAAACCTCAGTGGATTCAGCAACCTAGTTGTACAGCTATGTAAACTATGCAACCAGTGGACCGTTTTTAACTAAAAAAACCTCAGTGGATTCAGCAACCTAGTTGTACAGCTATGTAAACTCGGCAACCAGTGGTCCGTTTTTAACTAAAAAAACCTCAGTGGATTCAGCAACCTAGTTGTACAGCTATGTAAACTCGGCAACCAGTGGTCCGTTTTTAACTAAAAAAACCTCAGTGGATTCACCAACCTAGTTGTACAGCTATGTAAACTAGGCAACCAGTAAACCGTTTTTAACTAAAAGAACAACAGTGAATTAAGCAACCTACTCTAGCTAATGTAAACTGGGCAAACACAGGCCCGTTTTCAACTCAAAACAACATCGGTGGATTAAATAACCTACTTATACACATTTACAATTCACATTGAAAACATTAAGCAATTGCAAAAATTCTTTAAAAAAAACACTTACCTTTATCTAAAGAAACTCCTGAAAAATATCCAAAACGCACAACAGCTAATAACATAACACGAAAACGCTTTCTTTTACTAACCAACCACAAAACCAGCATATACTAACCACACACCAAACAAATTTCCTCGTTTTAAAACCTCGGTTTACCGATTACAGTTAAATTGCCTTAACCAATCACAAAATCCCTTTACCAAACATCCTGGTATCGTTTAATGAACCCACCGAGCATTTTTTCATCAAACTACAGCATTATCCAACACCTCCACTCAATCTACACAGGTTACAACAGACATCTGACTCTAAGGCTAAAGTAAACAAACTTTCGACCAAACTCCAAGCTTGGCGACACATCGGCGCTTGGCGAGGACACCCGGTAACTGAATTATCCCCCATCTCTCTCTCCTTGCTCGAGTAAAACTAGTGTTTAAACTGCCCGAAATGAAAATACAGGGGAGCTTCGTATGACCCCCTGGGCCTGTAAGATTAAAAGGTTAAGTTTGGTGTCAAAGTATTCGAAATTTTATGTATCGATGGGGGTGGACGTCTAGGGAGGATCGAGAATCAATAAAAACGTGCTCCGATGGATAGTTTCCGAGATATACGTTAATTAATTATGGTAATTAGACTAATTAACCATGATTCAGGCTTAAAAGGACTGCAAACATGTAGAAATTGGCTCTGGGATGGTTTCCAGACTTTGGAGATGCCGCCGGAGGAGGCTAGTGTTTAAAATGTCCAAATTGAAAATATAGGAGAGCTTCGTATGACCCCCTGGGCCTGTAAGATTAAAAGGTTAAGTTTGATGTCAAAGCATTCGAAATTTTAAGTATCGGTGGGGTGTTGAGTCTATGGGGGGTCAAGAATCAATAAAAACACGCTCCGGTGGATAGTTTCCGAGATATACGTTAATTAATATGGTAATTAGACTAATAAACCATGGAGCTGTTTTTTCTGCGATCCAGCATCGTCATCAACGGAGAGAAAGCAGTAGCAAAAGTGTCACAAGCTGGTATTGATCTCAGGATTTTTTTATTGCCGGTCTGTATTTTTGACCTTTATCGAATTCGAGATTTCACTGAAATGAAGATGGGAATATCGGATATTTGATGTTGAAATAAAACCGATATGTCGATAATTATCGATTTTTGGCCCAGTCCTACTGAGGGGCTGCTGCCCCCCCCAAAAATGGGACCCTTTACTTAGCTTACAATTGAACTTTATCTTTAAATTTGATACCCAGCCCACCCCGAAATAAAATCCTGGCTACGCCACTGTCAATAATACTAACTACGCCACTGCTTTAGACCCTATTTTGTATTTCTCTGAATTACGAAAGAAAATAAAATCATTCCCCTTAAACGACAAACAAGGTAAAAAAAAATATCTTAAACAAAATCTGCAGCAATAAAGCGAAATGTTATTTTGCTTACTACAAAGTCCTTTTGTGAGAGCGCTTAATACCGCCCCTGTATCCTTCATTAAAAGTGACAAGCACAGTCCTAACTTTATTTCATTCTATTTCCCTTCACATGAAAACCTCCACCATGTAAACTTAATGTTCCTGTTTTTTTTTTCTTTTTTTTTTTTTTTTGAGGGTGGGGGCAGGGGGACATATATTGAAGTTAAAAGTAGAAAAGGGATGTTTCATTAAATTTTAAACAAATATTAAATCAGCCAGACAAGTTGGAAGGAGGGAGTCCCCCCGAGGGAAAAAGGTTTAAAACAACTTTGAGACACCCCCCCGCTCTTCCACGAGTATTGGCGTAAATTGGCATGTAATATTTGGATGGCGTGACAAAATGTTTCCGATTGTAGAAAATATCATTATTATAAATAGCTCTGATACTTGAATTTTCTTAATTTTTTTTTCGGGGGGGGGGGGGGTTGACCCCTCTTGCCCTTAGGAAGTAACGCCTATGCCCCCCACCAAAAGCAAACGATGTTCGACCCACTCCACACCCACAGAGAGATAAAACTTTAAATCCGACCACCAACCAAGAAATGAAACACCAAAGATTCGAAAAAAAACTCCAATTAAATGAAACATCATCCTTTCGACTCTGAGTCGATAGAACATTCGGAAAAAACTCCAATTAAATGAAACATCCTTTCAACTCTTTTTGACTCTGAGTCGATAGAAGATTCGAAAAACTAACGAATCTCAACGATAGTATACAATCACCGAAACAGAGCGAAACACTGAATCAGTAAAAGATTCGTTGCTGCACCAACTCAGTGACCAACTCACCCACACCACTCATTTACTGTTTCAAATCATCTATCGACTCAGAGTCGAAAAGAGTCGTAAGTCGAAAGAGTTGAAAGAGTAGGGAAAATCTCTGGGAACGGCAAAGGGAAAATAAGTTTTCCTTCCCTTCGCACTTGGAATGTATTTCCCTTGAGGGCTTGAGATTCGAATCAGTAGAGAGTGAGTGTAAAGACTGAGCCACTCAGTACCAAGATTCGAATC
>JAWZYV010001675.1:0-16990 GCA_038373885.1 Cheiracanthium punctorium | reverse complement strand
AATTATAAATCACTGTAGAGTCCTGAAAATCTGTAAGAACATGCATGAGTAAGTTAATAAAAATAAATTATGAGAAAATGAAATGTTCATTTTAAATTCGGGTTGCAACATGAATGAAAATCTTAACTTTGTATGGTCTTTAACTTGAGTATTAAAAGAAAATAAAGAAGTACAACATTGTTCATCGAAAATCAAAACTCACAGTTCATTATAAATGCACAATTAAATGTTTCACACATCATTAAGACAGTTTAAATGTATTGAAAGATAATTTACAAAAATTTTCTCTTGAAATGTACATATATTAATAATGTTGCATAAAAAGTGTAATTTAAACAATAAAATATCCTGTTTACTTTTACAAAAAAGAATGAAGTAAAAAATGTTAACCACAACATCATGGGCACTCATAGAAATTTTTTTAGGGGAGGGGGCAAACTTCAAAAAGATTTTCTTGAAGGAGCAAATTTCAAACTTGAAACAATTTGAATTCTGATTTTACTTTGCGATGCAGTTTTATTTGCATCAAGACAATACACAAATCTCTGTAAGGTAGGGGTGCCCTATATTCTCCCTTCCTTATGGGTGCCAATGCACAACTTATTTATTAATAAAACTAATTTTAGGGCATAAAAAAAACATACTTTTTTTTAAACTCAAGAATAACATATCTTCAAATATACCCATGGGGAAGACTAATTTAGCCCCAAAACCATTTGTTCAGTACCTTTTTTCTGCTATAATTATTTAATACTGTTAAGTTATAATTTTGCTTAGTTTTACATTAAAATCATTTTAGAAAAATTTTTAAGTAAAGAGAAAATTGCACTTTTAAATAGTCTAGTGAATTTATAATAGTTTTCTTTGTAGTTCTATACAGGTATGAAAGGAAATTTCACGTAATGTACTGAATTTCCTTAATAAAAAAATAACATGTTGGCCACTGAAATGGAATTTTCAGAGAATTTAGTAAAAGATGGTTTTTTAAATGCTGAAATTGAACAGATAGCATTTTAAAATTATTTGTAAGAGAAGATTTTGCTCTCTTGACACTTAAAAAAAAAAAAAAGAAATATGCTGTCAAACATTAGTATTTTTTTTTCTTTTCTGGCGCATAAAAAAAATACCTTAATCCACAAACATTAGCATTTTTGGCCACACACATGACCATCTTCAGATGCTTCACTGACTACTGCTTCTCTTGTTTCTCCTTTATTCCTTTCATTTTATTTTTCTCTTTAATTAAAGTTAATTCAATTGAATTGAATAGGCTTTACTTATGTGTGTTTGAAAAATGCCTGCTTCCTTGTATAGGAAAAACGGGTACACAGCTATGTAGGGTTATTTTTTTTTTTTTTTAATAAACATATATTTTTTTTAATTTATGATGGGATGTCAGTTAATGGATTTAAAAAAATAAATAAATTGGATTTCTTGAATAAACAACACTCAGTTATCATTGTTTCAGTCAAGTTGATAATTGCACACAATACTTCCTTTATCCATAAAGGCAGGGCCTTTACGCCCCGAATGCCACAGATCTAGAGACCCTTTTTTGACGCAGCTGGCTGTGCTCATGCACAGCCAGCTGTCATCAAAAAAGAGTCTCTAGATCCGTGGCATGCGATGAACGTTTCGATCGTCCGCCATCTTGCTGGTAGTTAAGTCGAGCGATGACAACGGCTGCTCTTTTTTCAGCATTGGGCAATCTATCCAGCTGTTCTCATGTTCTCCCATTTTACAGCAGATTTCAGAGCTGTTAAAAATAATCGTGACCATTTTTTGACGGGAAATGACGTGCTAAAAAGTAAAGGATTCTCGTGTAGCTATGTCACCCGCAACTATTTTTATAGAAATCAAATCTATTCTTCGTGACTGGTAACAGTCAAAACGTTAGAGTTGGGTGATCCCAGAGTGGGATCACTGCGCTTTAAAGGTTTAAAATCTAAAATTCTACAAGAGCCACAGAAAATTTTCAATCATGTTCGAAGGGTCTTTTATGCTTTGTCCAAAATCAGACTAGGTCATACACCTAGGCCTCGAAGTAAGGATATGTAGAAAGTCTTCAAAGAATATGAAAAAGAATTGCTCAAATGTTATTTCAAAAATTACAAAAGAAACATTCATCATTATTTTAGAATAAGGACAATTTTGGTTTAACCCTGGATGTTGCAATATATGTGCGAAAAAAGTATTTCAGAGCAGAAAGGTGAAAAAAAAAAGTTGGAAAAGGGGCAGCATCAAACAGCAAGAGAAAATCATGAAATTTTCTTAAAACGAGTTTGAGGGAGCTTCACAGGTAAAGCACGTCAGAGGAAAAAAAGAAAAAATACTAATACTACAACTTTTGGAAAAAATATTTTTATGCAATTTCATGTAAAAATATGTATTATTTAACATTATTAACTGACCAGGATCTGCACATAATAACAACCGGCCAGTTTCTTCCAGGAAATATGAACAATAAATATACTCGGCCAAAGAAAGAAGCTACTGCAAGTGTTTCCAAAGGTTACATGCTTTATGGACTGATAGATATGAAAGTGAACAAATCTTAAAAGATTAAAATGAAATACAGAGGATTTCCACAGTTAAAAAGCTGAGGAATGCCTGTTTCCCCCAGAAGAAATATATTTCGACCATCTTCAGTCTCATTTGCAGTTCCTCAGCAATGGTGCCGAACCTTGCCTTTCTCTCTCTTCCCGTCCAACCTTCCACTGTAAGACGGCATCCTTAAGTAAATTTTATATTGGGGTCAAATTCATTTAATTTTTCTAATAAGTTATTTTCTTGGTTATTATTTTCCTTGAGAATAGCAAAAATATCATCTACATATCGTAGACAGATTTTTAAGGTGTTGTAATATTTCTTTCTTCGAGAAGCTGCATTTTTCAATCCGCCACTATTCTTGATACAGGGCACCCCATTGAGGCAAGTGATGCAGCGGATATCCGGCAAACATACTGCATCTGGCCAATATGCCGGATAATTTGCAGTAGCCGGATATTACAATCCGGCCGAAAATTATATACTGAGAAATAGCATTAATAAACATAATAAATGAATAAATTCTTACAACTATAAAAAAATGACAAAAAACAAAGTTTTGTGAAAATTTTTGTTTTCAAAACTTCTTAGAATGTACTTTTACCATTTATAGAAAATGGGGGGAGGAGGGGGGGGAGAAAATTAAATATCTCTATCTTCTTTTAAGATTGGAGTAAATTATTGTGCAAAAAAGCACTGTTTCTCATTCTTTGTAAGAATTCGGTTACCTTCCTCCCCCTCATCAATCGACACTGCTTATGAGAACAGTGTACTTGATGTTGTACTGCTGTCTGGTGAGAAAATGCCCCCCCCCCCCTAATTTTGATAAAGTAAGAAAATTTGTTACATTGATTTTTCAACAGTTGAATGGAAATCTCTTTCTGTCAAGAGCTGATTTTGTAAGATATATATCTAACTCTTGAAGGAGAACATCACATGACATTTCCGCTTTATGTACGTATTCAGCTTTAACATGTATCAGTTTTAATTGCAGTAAAACTGATACTTATTTCATGGAAACAATCCCAAAAAGATTTCTAATTTTTGAATTAAATGATTTGGAACTGAAGAGAAAATTAAAAAAAAAAAAAGTAATAGCTGAATGATCTAAGAAAACAAGTGAAAATAAAATAGAAAAAGAAAAAAACATACTGTTACTGGATATCCGATTCAAAGTTTGGCCGGATATTCAGTATCCGGTATCTGCCCAAATTGATATCCATTACATCACTAATTGGGACACCTTGATTTTGTTGAAAGAATTTTCTGTCAAACTGAAAATTAGAATTATTTAAGAAGTTCATGGCATTATTTAGGGTATTGATATTGTCGTCTGTTTTGAAAGTTAAAGAAATTTGTTTATTGATAATTTGCTTCTTTTCGTTAATGTCTATGGAAGGATACGGGTTGATAACATCAAAACCAACCATTGTTTCATTTTTGTTAATTTAATAATCTTTGAGGTTTTTCAGGAAATGTTCAGTTGTGTTTCAGACGCTATTGGAAGGAGGGATAATTTTTTGCAATATGTCTTGTGTTTTTCTCTAATGAGTAAGTTGGACCTTCTCATTACACACTATGATTTGTTCACACTGTTGAACAAATCTTTTCATTGTCAACAGTGACAATCTAAACAAAATGACGATATTCTACAAACAATAAGCAATATCAAAAGCAAAACAGATGAAACGATGTAGTTTTACTGGGGAAAAAAAAAAAAAAAATATCTCCACATTCCTAATCACGTGTTTTCGACTATAATTAGATTGGCTTGCTATCATTTTGCGATAATAGGGTTTGTAACACTGAAAATTGTTTGTGTAATTAATGTCATGGTAACATCCTACTATAACTAAATAGTACGTAAACGTGACATTTTTATCATTTTAAGACTCTACTATTTTATCTAATATTTTCCATCAATATACAAAAAAAATATAACAGTACTAAAATATCATCTTGAAAAATGCATCCATGATTTTTTCAAAATAAGATTGTCACTGAAAAACAAATGAGTAGGTTTTACAACTTATTTCATAGAGGAAGCCCAGAAATTAACCAAAAATTTGAATTGTTCAGTAGTTTTAGACAGTAGCGTAGGCAGGATTTTATTTCTGATTCAGAATGTGCGATAATAAAAGATTGTAGAATAAGAGTGAAAAAATTTAGTAAACCTTTTTAATCATACACTGAAAGCCTTGTACCTTAAAATTTGTTTTTGATGTGTGTTACATAAAAATGTAACACTCTTAGCAGATGTCAACAACATACAAACATAAATAAACAATACAACACTTTGCCACTCACGTTAAGAGAAATATTTAACCTTCATCAATCTCGCCTTGCGAACTTCCCCAGTCTGGGAAACGCTACGTCTTAGGAGAAACTGGTTTTCCGTATCTCCGATCAGCAGAGGTCGAAAGAAATGACTCCGAGAGAAAAAAAGATGAGAATTTCCCCACGCGTGTGTGTGGCAACAGTTTTCAAAAAAAGGAAGTTCGTTAGAAAAGACGCTGACTCACTTGGACATAAATCACGATGTGAGTACGACATTTCGTAGGCGAGGGGGGCTTCCCAGTAGAATTCCGCTTGGCTTCCAGCCATTTTGCGGACTGGGAGAGCTCCAAGTAAAGTTAATTTTTGGAGATAATTCTCTCTCCAGCTGAATTTTAATTAATTCGTTTTCGTTGTGCCGAAGATGATAACTGTCGTCGGAAATTTTCAAAAAAAAGATATGAATCGCCGGCAAGTGTGAGTTAATTGTAACGTCATGCAAACGTGTTTTCTTCGATGAGTCAACTTTATCCTGTGATGCAGAACTCGATTTCTACAATAATCTTTAGTGCCGAGAGACGTTGAAAAAATTCAGCTCTGATTCCTTTTTAAATTTTTGTGAGAGTGGATAAGTGAAAAATTTGCAACATTTTGAATTTGATTGTCCCACGAGGCTTTTGTATCGCCGAAACGTCACCTGGGCGGCCATCTTGAATTAATGGTGTGTGTCTTATAATGAATCAACTGATGTGCCTTACATTCTTCCATGGTTGTGTTATTCATCGAGATCATCAAAAGTTGTGTTGCTGAATCTGCCAGGTTTAAATAAAACTTTGAAAAGACTTTAGAAAGAACTGCCAAAACGTAGAACTTTGTGTTGATCATCTGCAATAAGAACTGACATCACCTGAATTGTAGTTATCTACAATAAGGACTAACATCAGTACTACAGTGTTGTGGTAAATATTGAATTTAAGGAAAAGTTTCTTCAATTTATTAAATTTCATAATTGTGATTAATTTCATATTTCGTATCTTTACAAAAATTAATATGCCACTCTTTAACACTTCAGAGTTTTCCAATTGAAGTATACTGGCAAAATTTTCAATTTTTCAAAATGACATCAGTTTGATATCTGTGTCGATAATATGCCCATTAAGTATTTCATTTTTTGCCAACTAAAATTTTAATTTTTAATAATAGGTTTCTGGGCAGTGTAAAGTGAAAATATTTAATTGGCATATTATCTCAATGTGTGATAATTACATCTCATTTATTTGTGTTTGAATTTGGTATTTTTTAATTGCAGTACTGTTTGAACTATGTTTTTAAAAAATATTTGGTAGTCAGAGATCTCATATCTGAATTGAAAATGAATTGGTTCTTTTTGATTGCTCTATATATATCATTTATTGATATATATAGAGCATTTGAATCACAATTTATTTGAATTGTGATTCAAATATTATTTGAATCACAATTTTTATATTATTCACTGTTTAGAGATCTCATGCTCAGAATGTCAAAATATATAGTCAAGAAAGCATTTTAAAGTCTATGTCATTTTTAATTGTCAATAAAAACAGAACTCAGAATTTGAATTACTTTACTTGAGTTAGTCAATTTTAGGAAAATTTTACCTTTCAGCTTTTCTTACATTATGTGTTCTGAGTCATTATTCCTTACCAGGTGAGTGTAAAGAAAATAAGTTATTCTGATCTCTTATAATTCAGGTTTTTAATGCCTAGGCGGCACACTGCAATGTACTCTTTCTGATCTGAATTTTTGTTCAGAAGAATTTTTGCCTCTCACATTTCACACCCTAACGATCATGGCAGTTAAGTCACTAACCACTTAACAACATATAAATAATCACTTAACAATATAAATATCCTGGTCACAGCACCATTTATATTGTTAAGTAATTATTTATATGTTGTTAAGTGGTTAGTGACTTAACTGCCATGATCGTTAGGGTGTGAAATGTGAGAGGCAAAAATTCTTCTGAACAAAAATTCAGATCAGAAAGAGTACATTTCAGTGTGCCGCCTAGGCATTAAAAACCTGAATTATAAGAGATCAGAATAACTTATTTTCTTTACACTCACCTGGTAAGGAATAATGACTCAGAACACATAATGCATAGCTGCCAACCTTGGAGAATGAAAATTAGGGAGATTTTCGAAAAAATTAGGGAGATTTTTAAAAAATTAGGGAGACTTTAAAAAACCCTTGTTATCGATGAAAAAACTCCATGTACACATGCGTAATATATCAGTAATCAAGAAAATTACATATACAAGAAAAATGTATAGCTTAAAACATTTATTAACACAGCCAATTTTAAAATGCGATACTTTTTTAAAGAACTAAACAATTTTTTAAACAGTAAATACTTTTGAACTAACTATTTGCATTCATGGGGGCCGGCAGCATAGGGCAGGGGGGCACTTGCCCCCCCTGGATTTTTGCAGGCATGAAAACAGCTGAAGAGCAAAAAAGAGGAAATACACGTGGACATATTTTCCAGCAAAAAATTAAAAATTTACGTGCACGTATTTTCAGGCATATATAACAAGGTTGATAATGCAAAAACATGGAACTGGGGAATAATGTGTGAGCTTAAATTCAACCACTGTTAAACTAAATGGTGTACTAAACAATTTCTACCATTTAAATTTCAACCACAAACAAATTGACTGTGATCCTGAAGAAAATATCTATGCACTGTAAATGTTTAATAATCAGTTTTAGATATTACAATATTTAATAAAAGAAAACAGGCTATAATTATTTAAAATAATTATCTTAAGTAATATCGTAAAATCCTAGATCAAAACAAATCATAAGTCTCACATCCAAATTTCAGACTATTCTTTTGATATGAAAATAAAATAAAAAATTGATTCTCAAAAAAAAAATTTTTTTTAATACCTATCTTTTTTTTTTTTTTTTTTTTTTTTTTAATACCAGAAATGGAATGAAAAATTATATATATGGCATTGGCATTTTTTAAAATAAGCATTCAAATGATAGAATAAAAGTGAAGTTTTCTTGTTTTATTGGAAAAAGAATAATTCTTTAATAAATTTCTAAATAATTTCTTAGGTAAAATTTTAGAATTTTAGCAGTCATGCAGCACACAGAAGTGGAACTTATGACAGGGACATATGTTCTGCTCCTTCCTATATTAGCTGCAAAATACCAACTCACAAGATTATTCTTTTTAAAATTAACTGTAAAAATAATTACCAAAGAAAAACCTGCACATGAGAATAAAACGAAATAGCGATTTTCCTGATTTTAAAATTGAGGGAAAATGATTCAGAAATCAATAAACATATTATGGGGAAAATAATACTTTTCTGTTGAGTTGAGTTACTAAAATGCCTTAAATTTTAATTTAACAATAGAGTATTAAAAACTTTGTTTTACATCTTGTTTTTAAAATTATTAATTTACCAAAAGGCTGCAAAAAGATTGAAGTTCAGTTGGCAAATATGGATCCCGGAGATCGGCGATAGTTAGTTACCATAATTTAGCTAGTATAGTCCGCGGACTATGCATGTAAAAAACTGATTTTTTTCCAGGACGCGGCTTGCTTTTTGATCTGTAGTTAGCGCGTAAGCTCCGGTGAAGCCGATGCTAACAAATTTATTTCTGTAGAAAATAAAGCACATAGATGCACTTCAAGTGACGGCACGTTGGCATGCAGGGAGCATTTGAATTTTTTTTTTCCCCCATTATGTCATTTAAAGCATCGACATAGTTACAGGTGCGGACAAGCTTCGTGAAACCATTATAAAAATATTTCAGTCCGATAGTGCTTTTTTAAAAAAATAAATTATGTAATACGGGGGAAAACGGGCCTTCTCAAACCGAGATACCGACGCCGCGTCGTCATGGCGAAGGTTGTTATTGTTTTGTCTTCACTTTGCGAGCTGGCTAATAAAGCAAGAGAGCGAATTCTGCTGAGACGTTAAAACATGACTTGTGTCGCCTCAATTCCTTTCTTTTTTTTCAATTGCGAGAGCAAATTTCTAATAAAGAGCAGTTTTAAATTTTATATTTCGTTACTTTTAACCCAGAGAGAGTATCAATTGAATGTTGTTTAAAATTAAGTATTATGTGGCTTGACCCATGAGAATTAGTAATGATCTTTTCTTCTTTTTTTTTTTTTTTTTTTTTGCTTGGTTATGTGCATTTTCATGAACGATTAATAAGAGTAATCTTTTTATTAATTTAAGGGGGCAATACGTCTTGCCTAAGGACGGATTAATGCAATTTTATGGGCGGTTAGTTGAAATTTGTCTATTTTATGGAAGTAAAATATAATTTCTTTTTCCTGTAGCGGAGGAGTAATCGCTCACCCCCCCCCAACCCCTTTAATCTGTCCGTGGTGTTACCATTAGTTAACTTTTCACGAAGTTACGGTATATATTTTTAGTAAAATCCGCGTAACTGTTTAAAAAAGAAAATGCAAAAAAAAAAAAAAAAAAAAACCTCGGAAAATTTTGGTTTTCTTTTTCTTACGGATACATTAACTCACATTTTAAAAAAGCATAATTCTTTTATTCAGCATAAAATTAAGATGTGTACGTTTTAATAGCTATAAATATCGAAGTATTTATTTATTGGAATTATTATTAATAATTTATTTATTTAAGAAATGAAGTATATTTTAAACTACCATAAATTATTTTACTTACTTTGCATGTTGAAGACCTAAAGGAATACGACAAGATTTATATTTTAAATACCATTACTAAAAGATGCACTTTTATACAAGTTTTATTTGTCGTGCAGACCGTCAGTTTGCTTTATTTAAACAAAAATTCCAGTTTAGCATTCATAAAATGTCTGGAAGTTCTCGACGATTTTTCCAAAACCAAGCAAATTTTTGGATCCGAAAATGACCACAAACATTTCCTTTTCAATCCACGTTTTCTAATATATTCGCTAACATCTGTCATTTTCTCAATAATCCACAATAGAAGTGTCAGTTAAGCTGGTACGTGTCCGTGGAAAAAATTTATAGATTCATTAAGTGTGCAAAACAGCAATAAAAACACGTCGTGAGTAACAATAGCTTACCGACAACGGTTTTCCAGTGGCGAAAGGTCTCGAAAGATAATTATTGTTGTGTAGTAGTTCGCCAAGTACATAATTATGTATCAGATACCTTTCGAAACATCGAGGATCTAAAATAAGAATTTGCCCTTCTGAACTAAGTTTTGAATTTACGAACTCAGAAATCAGTAACATTGCACTCACTCTAGCTGACTTTAGTCTAGGCGCAGTGCGAGATGCAGTGAAAATGTACATCCCAGGCGCGCATTATCGTACTCTTGTTACTCTGCTATGTCCGCTAAGAACGTTGTAGATTTAGGACATGTTTTACTTTGGGTTCGGTAATCACTGTTGTTTTCCCTTGCTTTTTTGTTCTTTTATGGTAACCATACTCTTAAGTAATCTTTGCCCTCTGGAGTAGTCTTAGCGAAGTTTCTTCAGTTTCTGTCGTTAGCATTTAACAAGTTCTGTAATTTTTTTTCAAAAATTGATAAGTACATAAAACATGGGAATAATTTGGAAAAATTCGGGAGATTTATAAACTTTTCGGGAGTTCGGGAGATCGTTCTGAAATTCGGGAGTCTCCCGGAAAAATCGGGAAGTATGGCAGCTATGCATAATGTAAGAAAAGCTGAAAGGTAAAATTTTCCTAAAATTGACTAACTCAAGTAAAGTAATTCAAATTCTGAGTTCTGTTTTTATTGACAATTAAAAATGACATAGACTTTAAAATGTTTTCTTGACTATATATTTTGACATTCTGAGCATGAGATCTCTAAACAGTGAATAATATAAAAATTGTGATTCAAATAATACTAAGATCAAAAAGTACCAATTCATTTTCAATTCAGATATGAGATCTCTGACTACCAAATATTTTTTAAAAACATAGTTCAAACAGTACTGCAATTAAAAAATACCAAATTCAAACACAAATAAATGAGATGTAATTATCACACATTGAGATAATATGCCAATTAAATAGATTCATTTTACACTGCCCAGAAACCTATTATTAAAAATTAAAATTTTAGTTGGCAAAAAATGAAATACTTTAATGGGCATATTATCGACACAGATATCAAACTGATGTCATTTTGAAAAATTGAAAATTTTGCCAGTATACTTCAATTGGAAAACTCTGAAGTGTTAAAGAGTGGCATATTAATTTTTGTAAAGATACGAAATATGAAATTAATCACAATTATGAAATTTAATAAATTGAAGAAACTTTTCCTTAAATTCAATATTCACCACAACACTGTAGTACTGATGTTAGTCCTTATTGTAGAAAACTACAATTCAGGTGATGTCAGTTCTTATTGCAGATGATCAACACAAAGTTCTACGTTTTGGCAGTTCTTTCTAAAGTCTTTTCAAAGTTTTATTTAAACCTGGCAGATTCAGCAACACAACTTTTGATGATCTCGATGAATAACACAACCATGGAAGAATGTAAGGCACATCAGTTGATTCATTATAAGACACACACCATTAATTCAAGATGGCCGCCCAGGTGACGCTTCGGCGATACAAAAGCCTCAGGGGAGAATCAAATTCAAAATGTTGCAAATTTTTCACTTATCCACTCTCACAAAAATTAAAAAAGGAATCAGAGCTGAATTTTTTCAATGTCTCTCGGCACTAAGGATTATTGTAGAAATCGAGTTCTGCATCACAGGATAAAGTTGACTCATCGAAGAAAACACGTTTGCATGACGTTACAATTAACTCACACTTGCCGGCGATTCATATCTTTTTTTTGAAAATTTCCGACGACAGTCATCATCTTCGGCACAGCAAAAACGAATTAATTAAAATTCAGCTGGAGAGAGAATTATCTCCAAAAATTAACTTTACTTGGGGCTCTCCCAGTCCGCAAAATGGCTGGAAGCCAAGCGGAATTCTACTGGGAAGCCCCCTCACCTACGAAACGTCGTACTCACATCGTGATTTATGTCCAAGTGAGTCAGCGTCTTTTCTAACGATCTTCTAAAGTCGTTTCCTTTTTTTGAAAACTGTTGCCACACACACATGTGGGGAAATTCTCATCTTTTTTTTCTCTCGGAGTCATTCCTTTCGACCTCTGCTGATCGGAGATACGGAAAACCAGTTTCTCCTATGATGCAGCGTTTCCCAGACTGGGGAAGTTCGCAAGGCGAGATTGATGAAGGTTAAATATTTCTCTTAACGTGAGTGGCAAAGTGTTGTATTGTTTATTTATGTTTGTATGTTGTTGACATCTGCTAAGAGTGTTACATTTTTATGTAACAATGTGCTAAAGTCTATAATATGTGATGGCATGGTGTAAAACTTTGGGGTTTGAAGGAAATTTACTTTTTTCTTTTTTTCATAATAAGGATGAATAGGATATTGATTTTGCCGAATACTGTATATCCGAAGCTCCTTTGGTAGTTGGATACGGATATCCGATAAGATATCCGGCACTAAACATGTATTTAATCATTAAGAGTGTTTTTTCATTTTTTTTTTTCCTTATATTTTCTTTTTTTATGACACCAGAAAAATAAATTGCAAACATGTTTCACACAGCATTAAAGTATTTTTAATAATTGATTTATAATTTCCAAAAACTAAATATCTTTACCTATATATGTACATAAAAAATGTAACTCACAAAAGTTAAAATATTCTTTTTATGTGTACACTACTGGCAGAAGCAAATAAATTTTAATCATGACATACTGCTTAATGTAACTATAATTGCAGGTTATTTTCACAAAGAAATACATACTTTTTTATTTTTTTAAGAATAAGATATCTAGTTTGATACGATACTTATGATATATGAGTTAATTTTTTCCAAACATAGGTTTTTAATGCCTTTTTCTGTTTTAATAATTTAATATTAATTTACATTAAGTCATTTTTAGTTTTATTTCAAGTTAAATTACTTTTTGTGATTGATAAATAAAAAATAAATCTCTTAAATATTTATAATGAAATTATAATGCTTTCTTTTGTAGTTTTATACAGGCATGGACAAAAGATTTCAGGTTATGCATTGAATTTCTTTAATCAAAAATAATATTTTTTTAACTACAAGATAAGAAACAAAAATAGATCTGTTTAACTCTTTAGCTTCTAAAATATATGAGCATTCTTTTGCAGTACAAAAATGTATATGGCATCATAAGTGGGGGAAAATGGGGGAGGGGGCAAATTCATTAAAAAAATTCATTTCAAACATTAGTTTCTAAATTTTATGACAATTTCACTTTTTTTTTTCTCTTGATTTCGACATGCATCACACACACACACACACACACAAAAAAAAAAAAAAAAAAAATTAGCCAAAATACTTTATGTATGAAGTGATAATCATACACAATACTGTAGTAGTAACTAAATCAACTATTTTAAACAAGTAAAATAATATGTTACACCATGGATGTCTGCAAATGCAGCCATGTTATAATTTTCATTAATAAATATTTCACAAACACATTTTAAATGTACAAATTTTAAGTAGACTTAACTTTAAAAATCAGTTGAAACTTGCAGAAAATCATAAGTGAATTTAAATATCTAAATTCAATAAAAAATAAATATGTAAAATATGGGTTAATTTTTAATAATTAGGTACTGGAGACTTCAATAAAGGAATGGTTTGTAAAAGACTGTCATTTACAAAAAGAATGAAGATTGAAAATTTCTCCCTGCTTCTATAAATAAATTTTGAAGACAGAATAACCGGAGATGTTTGTTAATTATCAGATTTCCAGAGCAAATTAAAAGTATCGGAGAAACACCAAAGGGGAAAGAGTGTAAAGTTACATTATTTGTGGGATTACCATGAGAGAAATTGCATATACTCAGTGAACATATTTTTCAAATGATACTGCACAGCGCCTTTATATAAACTTCCCCTATAAACAGCAGTCTATAGCTGAAAAGGATGAGAAAATCGCCTCCAAATTTGCACATGGACACTAAATGAGATGCGCTTTTTTTTTTTTTTTTTAGTTCAGAAAATTTCTGCTAAGCAGCACTTTGCAGCATAAAATCAACTCTAAATGTTAGCCTAAATACTTATAAATATGCTCAAAAAGTTCTGAACAAATTCTGAAATTGTGTGTTTATTTTGAATGATCCATTTCCAGTTTTTTCAGTTAAATAATACATCCATCTGGTTTATATATCACTTTGTCAAGAACGTTCCAATATAATTTTCCATCCTGTCCCATGCATATTATAGATAGAACTTAGTAATAAGTAGCCGGATATCCAGTAGAGAAAGTCAGATATCTGACGATATTTCAGATATTGTAAATCAGCCGGATACCAGATACTTGCCGGATATCCATTATATACCTATTGCATAACTATTATAAAATTGCACAGGAATTTTTTATACATACTTTTATGTAATAATAGTTAAAATTGTACATAAATGTTCACCTTATCGAATCATTAAAAATTGCACAATGTAATAAACTCCTACTTCAAAAGGAGGCAATTAATATGTCACGTATATGCATTACGCTTCTGTTACTTAATAAATTCATCCTTGTCTTCTTCAAAGTCAATGTACAAGACTTGTCTAGGATGATTGAAATGTTATTCTGCTAGATAAATAATTTTTTTAAATCTTTTTTTCATAATTGAAGAACACCTTCAATACTCATATAGTACAGAAAAGCTCAAACTGTTTACAATAATAAACGGTCTATAACAATATTTTTCTCAGGACCCTAAAATATCATTATACAAAGGTTTCACTGTCTGTCACAATCAAAAGGTCTTCTCCTGGGTGAATCCGAAGTTGTGTATTCAAGTGTTCCATTCAAGAGAATCTCTTCCAACATAAGTCACACACACACAGCTGCCAACCTCCAATTGTAAAATATAGGAGCACCCTTTTGCAGTATAAAAATTTGTATGATGCCGTAAGCGTAGCGCCAAAAGGACTGATGAGGAGCAACTTTGTTAAAAAAAAAAACACTTAAAACATTAGTTAACAAATTTTAGGTACATTTACTTTTTTACTCTTACTTTTGAAATCTCCTCCCCCAAAAGAAAAAAAGATTAATCAAACTATTTTATGTATGGAGTGATAATAATACACAATACTGCCGTAGTAACAAGAACTCACACACAATAATCACACACAAAACTGTAGTAGCAACTAAACAAACTACTATAAGCTAGTCAAACAGCAAGTTATAACACAGATGCCTGCCCAGGTAGCCATGCTATAGTTTTTTTTTTAATATGTATTTCACAAACATTTTCAATGTACAATGTGCATTTATTTTTTGGGTAGATTTGATCTTAAATATATTACAACTTGTAGAATACCAAAAGTGAATTTAAATAACATTGATTTTATAAATGTAAAATAAGAGTCTATAGGTATTGGAAACTTCAATAAATTAAAGGAGTACACAAGAAGGATGGAGAAAGGTTGAAAATTCTCCCCCGTCACTATCAATAAATTTTGAACAACAAAAAGTCAAAATTTTTATAATTATCAGATATTTACAGAAAATTTATAATAAGAGAAAATCCAGCAAAACTGAAGCACCTGGCAGCTATGCACAGTGCTGTAAGTGCTACTCTGGTATGCAAGGTTTATCAACAGTGTGTGTAAGATGTTTGATCAAACTCCGCTTCATAGAGAACGTCTTCTTACATATGTCAAACGCATAAGGTTTCCCTGTGTGGGTATGAAGATGTGTATTTAATTTTCCTTTCTGAGAAAAACATTTATTACATATGTCACACACATAAGGTTTTTCACCTGTGTGAGTACGAAGATGTGTATTGCAGACTTCCTTACGAGAGAAACCTTTCTGGCATACATCACACACATAAGGTTTTTCCCCTGTGTGAGTACGGAGATGTACATTCAAGGATTCTTTATAAGAGAATCCTTTCTGGCATATGTCACATATATAAGGTTTTTCCCCTATGTGAGTATGGAGATGTCTATTTAACTTTCCTTTCTGATAAAAACCTTTCTGACAAATGTCACACGCATAAGGTTTTTCCCCTGTGTGGGCATGAAGATGTATATTTAATTTTCCTTTCTCATAAAAAGATTCATTACATATGTCACACACATAAGGTTTTTCCCTTGTGTGAGTACGGAGATGTACATTCAAGCATTCTTTATAAGAGAATCCTTTCTGGCATATGTCACAAACATAAGGTTTTTCCCCTGTGTGAGTACGAAGATGTCTATTGCAGGCTGACTTAGAAGAGAATCTTTTCTGGCATACATCACACATATAAGGTTTTTCTCCTGTGTGAGTACGAAGATGTTTTTTGCAGTCTTCCTTACGAGAGAATCCTTTCTGACATATGTCACACACATAAGGTTTTTCTCCTGTGTGAGTAGGAAAATGGCGGTTTAAATTAAACTGTGTAGAAAAGTTTTTCTGACATGCATTGCACTGAAAAGTTCTCTTGTCTGCATCAGTACAAGAATCAAATTTCGAAGGAGGAAGCTGAGAAAACATTTCTTGGCAAGGACTACTGTTGCAAGTTTTTACATCCATGGGTGAAGAATGGCAACTGATGAAAGGTCTTACTATAATGATAAACCTACAAATCTTAACAAGACAATACTCTTGCACGGTTTTTTCAATATACAAGTGAACAATTTTTTTACTAATGTTATTTTAAGTTGAAGGCACAGTTACTTAACTCTGCTAATTGATCCACAGTAACACCTGAGAGTTGTTGAACAATTTCATGACTAGGGCAAAAAATAGAAATGTTTTTTTACTGTTTATGTATTTCTTTCAACAGTTCAATTTTTGTTTTTAAAAAATGCTAAATCTTCACGATGTAAGGTTTTCTTCTTTTGTACAAAATGTCTGAAGACATTCTATATTTTGAATTAAAGTTATTAAGAAGGACTTTCAAAATGTACCTATCATGTGGTTTTAATTGTCCAACTTCTCATCTATATTCAAATCCTGCTGCATTCCAAAACATCCAACAATCTTGAACAGGAAACTTTTCAGGCAAGAACAAATTACAAGTCACTGACGAGTCGTGAAAATCTGTAAGAACATGATTAAGTTAACAAAAATTAATTATGAGAAAATGAAATGTTCATTTTAAATTC